>JALBZD010000229.1:0-44052 GCA_038050675.1 Globisporangium cylindrosporum | reverse complement strand
AGTAGCGTAAACCACACGCACGCAAGGCACGTGCGACATGTTGAAGATTCATATTAGATAGAAAAGAAATCAGAAAGAATCCAGTGGGGTAAAGACACGACAGGATCTGTGTCTTGCGACATAGATATGTGTGTCTGTGCCCTACGCCATGTCCTACCCGCAGGACGCTCCTCTTGGACAAGAAACAGCGAGTAGGAAGGTAGGCAGAAATAAACAAGCTCACACACTCACTTCTCATTTTACCTCAATACCAACAACCGCCTTTCACTCAAGCTCCTCGTCTCGCCTCTTCGTC
Source organism: Globisporangium cylindrosporum (assembly GCA_038050675.1). Classification (NCBI taxonomy): domain Eukaryota; phylum Oomycota; class Peronosporomycetes; order Pythiales; family Pythiaceae; genus Globisporangium; species Globisporangium cylindrosporum. Next base: position 43,757 of record JALBZD010000229.1, on the reverse strand, counting down.
TCTCTCCGCACACGACCGCGGTCCTCGCCATCCAACGCTTCCTCGCTCTATGCCAGACCAGCGCTCATCTCGCTCGGTCCTTCAGCTGCACTGTGCCAGGTCGTTACAGAGGTTGGCTTTTGGGATCGACGTGAGGCTGCAGATGAGAAAGTAAGGACTCATTCAAAAACTATTCACTCACTTGCCGTTGCCTCTGGACCACCCATTTTTGTCCTTAAGTCGCTATGCTATTGTGTGGAGAGGTTTAAAGACGACTGGCTTTATGTATGCTGTGTTTTGGGGCAGTTGCATGAGGTCTTGATATCGAGTTCTCTATTATCGAGGATCATTAAGACTCGTTTGGAATGTGACACCTTGTGTGCCATGCAATTTCTAAATTGAAGTAGGACTGACACTGCATATTCACATTTAAAGTCAATTCATAAATGAATTGCCTCGATCTTACAAACTTCGCGTCAAACTTTTGCAAAATGTTATTTTTTACTTTTTGACAATTCTTTTTTGAATCGCGACTCCACTTGTTTGCGAGGGATGGTGGTCCTTTTTCAAGGCTTTCAAATGAATCGTGGACAGCTTTAACAACATTTCTACTTTTAGGACCAAAAATGCGTATCTGTTCCGCAAATTCTAATGTTTGTACCAAAATCACCAGCCACATATTGGAAATTGAAACCTAAATCAATTTCCCTTTTCCTTCAAATTGAATTGCGACTGCTCCGCTGTTATTTTGTATCAAACCCAAATCTTCCCTGTATTAACTGATCATCGGCAAAAGCAAAATCAGACGTGGGGACAAATCCAACGTGACGCCAACACAAACGAAAGATCGACGGCGGAAGATAAGCGAGCAGCTTCATCCAACAACAGGAAGAGAAAGGTGCGCGCTTGTTGGCTGCGAGCGACTGTAGATATATGCAATTGCGTGTCGTGGTTGCAGTCGCGCTTATATATACGTGTGGATGATGCTGTTGTCCTGCAAGATGACTGGTGACTGACGACTTATTGCGTGCATTTCCTGAACAGATGACGAAGAAAGTGCTGTGCATGAACCCGGGGCCGATTGAATTCGAGCAGCGCGTGCTCAAGGAGTTCTCGGCGGAAGGTATCTCGCATGTCGACAAGACCGTGATTGAAGTGTTCGGCCAGGCGCTCGAGAAGATGCGCAAGGTACGAGTTTGACACAGACGACAAGAGCTCCCTCTGGCTTCTCTCTTGCGACTGAGTTGCGATGATGCAGCTAACAAGCAAAGCAACACATGGGTCTGCTGACAAGATGAAATTATTTTTTGGCTTTGTAGGTGTTCTTGGCTCCAGATGGTCAGCCACTGGTGGTTGCGGGCTCCGGCACACTCGGTTGGGACATGGTCGGCGCCAACTTGGTCGACCACGGAGACCACGTGCTCGTCGTCAACACCGGTGCGTTTGCTGTCTCAACACGCATACAATGGAGTGTCTGGCATACCGCACAATATCTAATGTGCTCGTCCACCGCGTGTGGTTACTAGGCTACTTTGGCGACAGCTTTGCGGACTGCTTGGAGCGCTACGGCGCGAAGACGATCCACCTTCGCGCAGAGGTCGGCCACCAGCCGACGGTCGCTGAGCTGAGCAAGGTGCTCACCAGCGGCACCAAGTTCAAGCTTGTCACGATCACTCATGTCGACACTTCGACCGGTGTGCTCGCGCATGTGAAGGAGTTCGCCGCTGCGATCCGCAAGCACCAGCCTGACGCGATCGTTGTCGTCGACGGCGTGTGTGCGTTGGGCGGCGAAGAGTGCCGCATGAAGCAATGGGACTTGGACGTTGTGCTCACCGGCTCGCAGAAATGCGTGGGCGTGCCAGCTGGTTTGAGCCTCTTGGTGATCCGTCCTCGCGCTCTCCATGCGTTTGAGAAGTGCACGTCGACTGCCAAGTACTACGTCGACTGGCGCAACTGGTTGCCGATCATGAAGAACTACGAAGCCCGCATGCCAAGCTACTTTGCGACCCCTGCGGTGAATCACCTGTTCGCGCTGAACAAGGGTCTCGACATCTTGTTGGAGAACGGTGGCATGGAGCAGCGCTTCAAGGAGCACCAGATGGTCGCGGACGCGATCAAGGAAGCGATGAAGGCACTCGGGTGCTCGCTCGTCACTGCCGAGGGTAGCGGCGCGCACACGCTGACGTGCGTGCGATACCCGCCAGGGGTTGGCGCGACCGATTTCCTGCCAAAGGTGGTAAAGCGCGGCGTGTCGCTCGCCGGTGGACTGCACAAGAAGATCAAGACCGAATACTTCCGCATCGGCCACATGGGACCGAGCACGCGCCGTCTCGACCACGTGCTCAAGACCGTACAGGCGATCGAAGAAGCGTTTATCGAGTGCGGACACAATGTCCCGGAGAAGGGCAAGGCGGTCAAGATCATCAAGAAGCTGCAGTCGTCGATCCCGATCAAGCCTGCGTGCGGGTACACCTCGGTATACCACGGGTGCCCCGTGCCGCCAAAGTGCCAGGTGTACACCATCGGCACGCTCGTCGCGGCGTTCGCGGCCGGCTTCCTGATCTCTCAGCTGAAGAAGTAAGGCAACGATGAACCTTCGGTAAGCATCAGCTAGCCCTACGCCGTCTTGAATGGTGTGGTAAATGCAGCAAATGGACAGATTTCAAAAACGGTTTGAATCGGAAACGGTTGATTCGCTGGACGAACTCTTGTTTTTACCGTGTTGACAGAGATGAACTTAGGATTTCAAGAATCTCATCAAATGGCTGACAGTTTCTCACTTTCAGCATAGGGCTAGTGCGTGATCGGAAGAATGGCTAACCTCCAGGCAGCAGCAGGCGCAGTTGAGAGCACCAGCCCGGTCGTAATTAACCGTGGCAGAGCTCTTCGCGGCCGCTGGTATCGATCGCTGCGACGCTGGTGCTGCATCCCGATCCGAGCTCTTCTGGACACGGACGCAATGGCTCTGCTGCTGTTATCAACAAGCTCAACTCGCAACAGGTCGCTGCCGTGCTTCAGAATTTCTGGATCGACTTGCTGCAGAACAATGTGAAGACCATAAAGAAGATTCTGACAGAGAGCCACTTGAAAATGGACTTCAACACAGCTCGCTACCGCCCGAGCGCCGAGGGCACCGCACTGTACATCTGTGCGCAGCACGGCTTCCTGATTCTCGCAAAGCTGCTTCTCGATTTCAGGCTCGACATCAACGCGCAGAACAAAGTGGGACTCACGCCATTGCACGTAGCGTGCAGGTTTTCCTAAATCGCTGCGATCACGTTCTTGCTCAACTATGGCGTGCGCTTGAACATCCCAGACCATGTAAGCCGTCAATACAACAGTTAGTGATCTACATGGTTGGATCACATAGACTCACCGGACTGGTTTCATGTGTGCGTGGTGGACACCTAGCAAGGACACGTCGCGTTCGATGTCGCGCCGTATGCGGTACTGGACCACTACGTGCTGCAACCCTGGCGCGACAAACTTGCTGAGCTAGAGAGTTGTAAGATCGAATTGTGTGCAGCAAACGACGCCGCGCAACTTGAATTCAATAGCGCTTGCTTGCTCAAGGAGCAGTCGTTGATGATCCTCGCGGACGCTGAGAGACGCGCGCGTGAGGATAGCTCGCTGCTCCGCGAGACCCAAGCGATGGATTTGCTCTGGAGCGACAGCCTGCACAGCGCGGCGAAAGAGCTCGCGTTTCAACGGTCCGAGCACAAGAAGTGTCAGATGTTGCTGGAAGACGAGCAGGAAGCACTCACGACCACGTGGCGGAACTGGTTCCAGAAAGCGCAGGAGGAACAAATCCAAGCGACTGAGAGACTCAAAGAGGCAAATGAGCTTGTAGAGAGAATGGGAAACGAACTGGAGAGCAGGTAATTCACGCTGAGCCACCGGCGTGGACTGCTGGAAGCAGCAAGAGAGTTCTCGAATGACGCAACCTTGCGGAACTGGATGCTGGCGTCAATTTGCGCTTTAGGCCATGATGATAGTGATGACACTGCGCTAGTGGATGGTGAACCAGATGGAGATGTGTCGGATATCCACACATTTCTGTTTCGAGACGAGACGTTGCAAGTGGTACTTGATGCGATAACTTGCTTTCCAAAGACGCGGTGTGTGTAACTCGAGGTGCTACAGAGCCTTGTCACTCTGATACGAAGCTTGCAAGGCTGTCCGAGCTCACAACAACAGCAGCAACAATAGCAACATTCTTTCGTAGCTCTGCTGTTAAAGGCGAACGCGCTCGCTATCGTTCGTGATGCCATCGTTCACTGCGAGCAAGCCCTCGAGATCTTCCGGAACGGATTCGAAGTCATCTATCACATTCTAAGCAACTGCGGTGGGACGAACAAGGCTGTACTACAATTTTGCCAGAACAAGCGCAACTAGCAGGTTTCGATCGAGTTTCTGAAGTTATACAGCAAGATCAAGAGTCGCAGCAAGTCAATAGAGTGGCTACATCACGACTCCATGCAGCACATTTCTTATTTACGCTGACCAAGTACAACATGAAGAAGTCGCTTCTGGACGCGGGTATCGTCTCTGTGGTACTCGAGCAAGTCGACAAAGTTATCAGCGGCAAGCAACAAGATGGTCCATCGGTGTCAGCTACAACGACCCGATATTTCCTGGAAACTTTGACGGTCTTGCACTCGACTGTGTCTCCATCCGAGCAGAGATGGACGAGGGCCGATAGTGGAAAGACACTGGATCAGGAGAAAAGCAACTGGGAGAGCTTTCAGGTCCAGAAACTTCTCGACAACTTGCAAGGTCTGCAACCAACTCAAGACTCTGAAGATACCTCTAGTAGCAGCAACACTGTAAGCGGCGAGATGAAGCACTGGCTGCTCAAACTACTTCGGAACCTCGTTTGGCATCGCGGAGATGTCGCAGAGCGGATCCGAGAGGATCTTGGCGGGTCGCTGAAGATTTTTAACATGGTTGCAAATACGATCTGCAGGTTGCCGACTGATGCTCGGAAAGGGTCACCAACTAGCGGAAGTTCTCATGAAGTGGTCGCGATGGAGCTCATCCAAGCAGTGTGGATCTGCAGATACAACGAAGAAGACCAGCTGCTGTCAACCCCAAAGCTCATGCTGCAGTCAATCGTGAACCTGCAAAGTGCGAAAATCAAGCAAATCGGGTTTCGAGGCGATGAGGAATTGCTGCTCGAGCTCGCGATGTTCCTGGAGGTCATGGCGCTCGTTGCAACAAATGGTAAGTGTGCAGACTGTGGCTATATGGTGAAATTTGGTTGCTGTTTAACTAATCTTGTGGGCGATGTTGTGTGAACCATAGCTGCGAACCTGAAAGTGCTTGGCTATCGACAAAGCGAGATCGACCAGAGCACTCAAGCGATCATGTCGTGAATCTACTACCAGCTACACGACTCCATGACGCGCTTCGAGCCGACGCTTTCGGTGGTGCTCGCCCACGTACTGCGCATGTACCTGGGGATCTTTCAGCACGAGCTCACAAGGAAAGAGAGCAGAACTTCCATTCGGCAACTGGACGATCGCTGCAAATAGGTTGGGCTGTGCGCAGTGCTGCTTGAGTTTCAATCTTCGTCCAGTGGTAGCGGAGACGATGGTGACGACAATAATAATCAGCTGGGACCTCGAAAGAAATCTACTGGTCCGGAGGAGATCAGACCCAAGTCCTCCGCGCATTAACTCGATCGATAGACAAGTGCGTACGATGCATGTGCTGAAGAGAATGAACGCGAACAACCGAGGAGGTTGAAATTGATTCTCGCTCGTTTCTCGCGTCGAAATAATAGTCCTTATTTGACTTGTAGTTTATATGCTAAATTTCTACTATTTTTGTTCATTCCACCAACGCGGGTCAACAAAATCCAAGCCAATTTTAGTGTGGTCCACTCTACATTCGGGGATTACAGTTTGCTTCTTTTTTTCCCTTTCTCTTCGTTTTTCTCTTGCTTTCTCTCACAGTTGGCAAGTTGAAGCGCACACTTCACAGGAACGAAAGGGTTCAACGTAGGTGAGCGAACTCACTCCTCCGACGGCATCATCTTGATGCGCTCGCGTACGCGTCTAATAATGAGCCCATGTGCTGCTCTCCTTGCGCTTGTGATCGTCTGCTTATGCGCGTCTCTTACGACCTATACCACCCGTTTTGCAGTGCTATCACTCTTCACTCCAGGCGTCAAGGCGGCGGCTCCTGTATTCTTATTGTCAAGAGGCATGGCGTGGCGCTGCAGTGCGCTCTCGAACGAAGGCCTCGTGGACAACCTCGCGCGCGCGGGGATTGTGCAGTCGCAGCGCGTGATCCACGCGATGAAGGCGACTGACCGCGCCAAGTACATGGGGGACGTCGACGCCGAGACCGCGTACCAGGATGCGCCGCAGCTCATCGGCCACCAGCAAACGATTTCCGCGCCGCACATGGTAAGAGAGAGATTTATACCGTTACGTGCGGTTGGATCATGTGGAGTATGTTAATGTTGTGGACGATATGATTATAGCATGCGTTTGCGCTGGAGCTCGCAGATGTCGCGATCAAGAATGTGGAGCATCCGCGCATTCTGGACGTCGGCGCGGGGTCTGGCTACCTAACCGCCTGTCTTGGAAGAATGGTACGTGGACAATAAATGCTCATTGTGCTTCTAGAGTTAGTATTGATGCCTTTCTTCATGTGTATACTGTATCAGGTGGACGATCTCGACGGTCGTGTGTTTGGCATCGAGCGAATCCCTGAGCTCGTTGCATTTGCGCAGAAGAACATTGAACAAGAGGCAAAGAACCTGGTCGAGAAGCGTGTGATCTCTGTGCAAAGTACGATGTGATGTCAGCGCTATTGCCGTGCCATGAAAAAAGGAATTTGGTAGTGCTGACTTAACCTTGTGATTTTGTGATAATTTACGCACCACTTGCGACAGGTGCGGATGGCTGGGAAGGACTGCCGAACGAAGCACCGTTCCACTTTATCCACGTTGGAGCTGCAGCTGTTGAGCCGCCTCAATCGCTAATGAATCAGGTACGCAGTGTAGATTTGGTTTATTGCCACACGCTCGTGGCATTACATGGATAAAGTTTTTCATCATTTTTCTTTGGCTCGCTGATTAGCTCGCGGATGGAGGTCGTCTTGTGGTTCCTGTCGGCGAGCAAGGCATGTCGCAAGTACTTTTGGAGATCCAGCGAATCGGCTCAACTTTCACGGAGCGCAAGCTCATGGGCGTGTCTTACGTCCCGTTGGTGCGCGAGCGCACGGAGCTGTGAGGTCGCTACCATCCGAGAAGAGGCAGACTGCAGGCGGCGCCGTGTTGTCCTTGAAGATCATTGTTCTAGTGGACGCTATTTGTGGGTACTGATCCCCGCGGTGCATGTTATTTGAACTTGTTGTCGGGGATTGTCAGAAATCCAAAATCTGACTTTGTGTGAGCAAAATATGCCAGAAAAAAAATACTGCTGTTTGAGCGGATTGTTGACTGACTTTTCAACTACCCTCGACTCGCAAGTTGTTATTACCGCATCGGCTAATGGCAAGTTGCTACATGGCTATACAGCGTGCATGAAACCATTTTATAGCAGGGCGTCCGTCCGTTTTGTTTGTCAGTGCAACTGGCCGGGTGTAGCTGCTGAAACACTCGGGAGGAGGGTACTGCCGTCAAGGTGTGCATGTTTGCTTTTGTCTATAGGTGCAGTTTGGTTTCTCTTCAGTCGATCACAGCCAACCAAGAGCTGGAGCATTTCCAGTGAAGCTACCATGATGATAGACGACCAGGTGTTTGCAACAGATGTGGGTTCGTCCGACGGCGTCCAAGGTGCAGTGGATAGTGAAGGAGAACGCAACCACATTCCAGCCAAGTATAGACAGACAATGAAGAATGGGAGTGCGTTCAGCCTTTGCAGCCCCAAGCACCTCTGCGTGTGGTTTTCCATCGTCAGTGTCCACTGCAGATGCGGTGTGTACCTGAGTCAACTCGCCCGGGTGTATTGATTCCTCACACATCCGTATCTCGAGTATTTTGCAAAGCTAGCAGCTGGCGATCGATACAAGTACCTTTGACTTGCAGGCATAGCATTCAGTCTCCCTGGCGCTTTACATTGGTGGCAGCTTCTCTGTATCCTGTAGGCGTCATTTCGAGCGAGAGCTGGCGCTTCCAAACGGGAGCTCAAGTACTGGAAGCATCCGAGCCAGGTTATCCAAGACGTGGAGCACTCAAAGTCTCGACGCAACTTGTTTCGCTTCAGCTCTTACACCGGCTCGACTCAAGAAATTGACGCTGCCATTTTGACTTTTATATTGGCTCTGGGTGTTCCTGTTCGGTCGCCACGGTGTCTTTGAAATCGAGAGTGACTGGTTCTCAGTTGTGTTCACGATCCACGAGCTCATTGAAATCGTTTCGCAAACGTTCCAAGCGCGACGCTCGAGTGAGTTGCTTTCAAGACCGTGGCTAAACAATCTGTACGTCACGTTTGTGGTTGTGAACTGTTAGTCGACACTGGTGATCCAGCATTTTTTCGGCACTACCAAGGCAAGGAACGCGTCACCTGCTTGCTTATCGACATGTTGCTAAATATTGGATCCAGTATGCTCATCCTGCTCGCTGTCTTCTGGCCCTACTACCGAGCGTTCATCCCCGAGACGTTCCTCTTCCCGATCGAGTCGCTCTACGACGGACTTTGGTTTTCGAGACTCGCGATAGAGAATCAGCTCCTGTTCTCGCTCTCGACCGTGGATTTATTCTCCAAGCTGATTCCACACCTGGGGATTTACACCTCGCTGGCTAGTGCAGCGACGTTGATCCGTCAGAAAGACAGCCGCCGGAGTTCAAGCATGACAGCCGCCAACCAAGCCTATGCCAGGCAAGTTCGCGTTCAATCCGCCAAGACTGGTCCAGTGCCTGATGCCGTCGCTACAGATACCCTAGGCACCTCGGTCCCAGTTTCTCGTGCCTCTCGATGGAAAGAGTACGTCGTGCACCTGTTCTTCTTCACGTGGAGACTCGGCTTGCTAGTGCTCCACGTTCGAGCAGTGACGAGGTTCCATGAAATCGTGTCCGGTTGTCGTCACAGGTTCCTGGTTCGCGACGAACTATCCATGCTCCGTGTACAGGTACAACTGCTATCGAGAAGGCACTGTGAGTTCAAACGAAAGCTCATGGACGCGTCTCAACAAGGAGACTCTCGTCTACTTAGGGATTTCGCATTGTCCCGAGCTCAAAGTGCTGCATGCGCTCCAGAATTTCCCGAACCTTCTAGGTGTTAAATTCCACAACACGACGGTCGTGGAGTGGATGAAAGAGAACAGCATCTCGGCGTCAAAGCACACGAAAATGATCGTGCTGGTGATAGCAAGGACTAACATGTCCGAACTCCCAGAGGGTATACTCGGTCCGCTGCCACCCTCGCTGATGAACGTTGAGCTCTCGCACACGAACCTGACGTCGTTGTCGACAGACCTGCACGAGAAGTGGCACTCGATGACGACCGTCTATCTTGAGCACTCGCTCATAACCGAGCTTCCGGGGACACTGCTGTCGCTCCAAGCCATCAAGTTCTCGCTTCCCAGCAATTTGATCGAGAGCATCCCCGAGATCTCAGGAGATCTCTACCTCGTCTCGTTCACGATGAGCGCCAATCCTCTGAAAAAGCCCCCGGAGAAAGCCGACGAAGGCACGGTGTTCTCCCACTTCAGCGCCGAAAATACGCTGGTCAAGGAGCTTCCTGTTTGAGTCACGGAGCAGGCGAATGCGACCGAAGTGACGATGTTTCTCTACGACACGTCGTAGTGCAAAGTCAAGCTCAATGTTGGTAAAGTGACGTGTGTGGTGCGAGACGACCGAGTGGATGAAAAAGTGCCGCTCTACGTGGCTGACCCACTCTTCCCACTGTAGCACCAGAAGGCGCCACGTATCCTTGACTCGCCGTACACACAGGAAGCTTATTAGATTCAAACCAAGATGCCCGCGCAGTACACGCTCCAAGTCATCCATACGCAAGCGTCACCTTCAAACAGTAACCAGATGAAGATGGAGACCATTCGGGCAGATCATGCTCGCCATGGTCATGAGAAAATGTACCCAGATAGCGCGTCAGAGATCATTTTGATAGCAAATCAGTTTGCAAAGCGATGATTTGATTGACAGACTGGATAGATTTGCATGAGCGTTTGTTTCCCTCCCGATGATTCGCTTGTGAGTTGATTCCTTGATGGTCCTCCACCCACAGACCCACGTGGCCACGCGAGTCAAGCAATCTGTCAGCCACTTTCCAATTCACCCTCAAGGTGAAGTCAATCGATCAATCACACAAAATAGAATAGCGCCGATGGCATGGAGAGCTCCGCTCGTCGCTGGTGTCGTCACCACGACGCTCGTCCTGGCGACAGCGACCATGGCGATCCCTCCGGTCGATGACTCCAGCTACCCCGAGTGCCAACCGGGGGTGCTTCGACCGTTTTCCAGCGAGACGAACGGCCGAGACTGCGCGCGCGACGCGGGCTTCCGCTCGGCGTTCGACCTGATCCGCACACCACCGTCGGACGTCCAGCTGCTCTCGATCTGTAAGTCAAGAGCGTGCGATACGCTGTTCAACAAGCGACTACCAGCGCAAACCCCTGGAAGCGAGTGCATCGTGCCAGTGGGCGAGAAGATCCGACTGTACGCCGACCTGGTGAGCCATGTGCGCAAGCGCTGCACCGACATTAAGGATGCGTACGTGCTGTTGGACTGCGACGTGCTCGACACGAATGGCGGCGAGCGCAGCGAGTTCTGGTACTTCTCCGACTCGGCGAACGTCAGCTTCGTGCCCGAGAAGTTCAACAGGTACACGATCAGCGGCAACGCGAAAGCAGCATGGGAAGGCGACGAAGTGAGCGTGGTCAGGAAAGAATGGGAGATCTTTGCGTACATCGACGACACAGGACTCAGCGAGCCCGAGGGCCACCACGCGGGCATCCTGGAAGCAGGGCGAGGCGACGGACTCAACAACGCTTATGAGTGCTCGCGCGCAGATGATCAAGTGTACCCGCAAAGCAGCGTGAGCCGCTGTCAACGGCGGTACATCTGCTACAGTGAATAGAACAAATAGTGGAAGCGGATTGTAAGGAGAATATGAATGGCACAAGAGAGCAGGTTGGCAGTCCAATTAACACCAGGCCGTAATAATGGTGACACAACTTTTGATTAGAGAAGCCTGGATAATAGCATTCCCAGATGCCAGTAATGCGAGCCAATCCGTTCTGCGCTCTATTGCGCTTCTCAGGTTGCAAAGATCGCAATGGAGATCAAGTGAGGCATGGAGAGCAAAGATTGGATTGCAAGACACTTCTCAGCGATGGAAACTTGCGTTTGCTTCTCTCGTGAGAACACCGGAAGAAGAAGAGGGATCTTGAGGGTTTTCTTCCACCAAAGCCTACAAGCGCGCGAACCTCAAGAACAAGTTTCTCCAAGGAAGATTGCGCTTCGTCAACGACCTTCCTTGACTCAACAAGTGTACCCTCCTCGTAGATCCATGTTTTGCGCGGTTTTTCAGCCAATCGTTTAACGCGCGTCAGTCACCTGACCATCACTCTTTGACTGGCACCTCCACATGTCGCATGAAGTTGAGAACTGTGACTTGAATGTGCAGTAGCGAGTGTCTAGATTCGTAATTTATTTGGCTGAACTGACACATCTGTGGCTAGATTCGTAATTACGCACACCGACCAATGGATCATTCACTTGGCCACCTGGCTCTTCGGAAAGTGCACCAAGAAACAGACAGATCTCAGACCGCAGACGAAGAAGAACGAACGAACGCGGCGCTCATTACCCAACAGCCACCAGAAGCAGCAATGGCGCAGAGCAACTCCAATAGCTCCTCCACACCGCAGCCGCCGTCGTCCACGGGCAAGCCCAAGCTCAAGCCGACGCTCTCCACGAAGCTACCGCCATTCAACGACGCCGCCAATGACGCCGACGATGAAGACTCGAGCGACCGCACCAAGCTGCTGGACAAGACGCGCAGTCTGTCGATGGCGAAGCGCGGGCCGAGCAACTACGAAGAAGCCTGCTCGATCTGGAACATGGGCTGGAAAGTGAGTCTCGCGACATTCTGCCGCATCTCGCTGTCGTCTATCAGCGCGGCGTTTCTCGGCCATTTGGGCTCGGACGCGCTCGCCGCGAGTGCGCTGGCAATGATCTGGACGAACGGCGTGCAGATCCTGATATTCGGCTTCGCAGTCTCGCTATGCACGATGTGCGGCCAGGCATACGGCGCGAAGAACTTCGAGCTCGTCGGCATTTGGCTGCAGCTCGGATTGATCTTCCTCACGCTCTTCTCGATCCCCGTCATGATCTCATTCTTCTACGTCGACCACCTGCTGTCGTTCGTAACCGACGACCTCGAAGTGCTACACTTGGCCGACACCTACGCGCGGTATCTCGTGCCCACGGTGCTCCCGCAGGCCGTGTACTGCGCGCTGCGCCAGTACCTGCAGGCACAGGAGATAGTGACCCCAGCGACGATTATCAGCATCCTGAGCGTCGGCGTGTGCCTTGTGAGCAACTACGTGTTCATCTACGGCTTCGGTCCGATCCCGGCGCTGCATTTCATCGGCTCGCCGATCGCGCAGTGCGTCGCATCGATCTTCCAGCCCGTGGCGCTGTACGTGTACGCGTTCTGGTACAAAGGGTACCACAAGAAAACCTGGTACGGCTTCAAGGTCGAGGAGTGCCTGCAGTGGGAGCGCGTCAAGTACTTCATTTCGCTCTCACTCGGCATGACGCTCAACCTGGCGTTGGACGAGTGGGTGTACAACGTTGTGTCGTCACTTGCGGGTAGCATGGGCGCGATGAACCTGGCGGCGAACAGCGTCATGTTCAACCTTTGGGGGCTTGTCTTTGCCATCTACTGGGGCTTTGGACTGCCAACGCAAGTGCGCGCGGCGAACTTTCTCGGCGCAAACGAGCCGGCGCTCGCGCAGCAGACGCTGCGTGTGGGCTTTGTGCTCGGAGGCATCGCCGCGGCGCTGTCAGCGCTGTTCGTGTTCATCTTCCGTCACTGGATCATCTCCGTGTTCACGCCGGACCTGGAGGTCGCAGCGATTATCAACCACACGCTTCCAGTGTTCTGTCTCGCGGTGTTCGTGTCGGGTCTGCACATCATTTTGGCGGCTGTAGTCGAGGCGATGTCGCTGGCGTCCACTCTGGTGCGCATCACGTGCACGGGATCGTGGCTGGTGCTGCTCCCATCGTCGTACCTTCTCGGCGTTGTCTGGGACGGAGGGCTCCAGGGTCTCTGGTGGGGGAGCGTACTGGGTGAAGGCACCAAGTTTGTGCTGATGGCGTACGCTCTGCTGCGCATCGACTGGACGGAAATGGCGCTCCGTGCCGTGAAGCAGTCGGAAGGCAACGTGCTCGACGAGCAGGAGATGGAGGAAGACGTAGAGTTCCGCGCGTCATTCATGAGCGCGACGACGCCAACCATGAGTGGCCGAAGTCCCGTGGTCACGATCTTCTCGGCCCCGCAACAAGTGCACCATCATCGCAAGGACCAGCGTGGCTCCGACATGGAAGAAGGCGTCAAGTTCCGAAGCTCGTCGTACGGCACGACCGAGTAAAGCTGTCATGCATGTGAATTACTACCACCACTACGCGATACGCCGTCTTTTATTTGACAAGGTTGAGTGAAAGAGGAGCTGTACCAAGCCAGGAGCGAGCAATCTTTTTCTTCTCGCTACAACACTCGGAAGAGAATGCGTACAGCATAGCACAGGCACTTATGTATCACCACCACCAACACACATTCATACACAAGTCAACACAAGTAAACTCAGTCAATTACACATTTCGTTTCACGACGCGTCAAAGAATGAATGAATGGTCCATTCTGGTTATCCATCCACAAGATCCACCGATGATGCTCTGTCAATGGCCAGATTCAAAAGATGGCTACATTTAGAAAGGTTGCGCGAATGTAAACAAACGATCTTTAACACATGTTGCACTAAAGTTGCGAGAATGCTGTTTCCTTCGATTTCGAAGGAATCGAGTGTACTGAAGCCATCCCCAATAGTAGCCTCTACGCTTCTCGTTTCTGTCAGCAACATCAACGAAGCCCAAGAGTTCCTCTGGATCGCATCGCGCCCCTTCAGGCTCCTCTCATTCCGCACAAAGTCCAGCGGCGCAGAGCAGCAGCAGCAGACGCGGACGACGACGCCAGCCAGCCAGCTACGCAGACAGTTAGATTCGACAGCAGACGCAACGGGAGGAAGAAAAAGAGCAAGAGCAAGCGACAAATAGCATTGGGTGCGAGAACTGGCAGTCTCTGTTTGGAAATCTCGAGAGTGAGGGGGAGTGACGAGGTGCGTGAAGAGCGACTGATGGTGATGCGTGTGCATATCTGCGATAATTATGGCGCTGTGGGATCTTTTTATAGGGCGGTTATGTGACGGCGAGAGAATAATGCGCATGTGTGTATGTGTGGGTGGTGGTGAAGGTGATGATGATGATGATGATGATGATGATAGACTTTGGCTAATGTGACCACCTTGTGTTGTGCTTCTAAATGGTGGAGAATTGAAGCCGACGCCAGCAAGAATGTACGTGACACGAAGATTTCTCCGCTCGACAATACCGCCCAGCAGCTTGAATGGTACTACTACTGCTACTGGTGGTGCGTGGAAAAGCGGTAGCAACAGCACTAGAAACGAACACCGTGGCAACGAGCAGCTACCAAGCCCTATCGAGGAGAGCTCTTCAGAAAGCGCGAGCCCTCGGCGGCGGCCATTGCGGCGCTCCCAGCGAAGTACATCAGAGAGCAACAGCGATCCTGCGTCTACGCCGACGGTAAAGAAGAAAGCATCGCCCAGAGTGAGCAGGTCCGCAGCTGCAGCTCAGAAGCAACACGAGCAACAGTCGGATGCTGATAAGACGAGCTTGAAGGAGCCCGCAAAGGCGAAAGACGGCAAGAGCAGCAAAACCACGATCGCAACTATTAACGACCAGAAAGATAAAAAGAACGAGTTTGTCGGACTGGGTCTGCTGGTAGATGCGCGCGACACACAGGAACGCTGGTGCGAGGCGAAGATCGTTGATTTGAACGTGAAGAAGAAAGAGGTTTTCGTGCACTATGTCGGCTGGAATGCGCGCTATGACGCGTGGATCTCGGTCAAGTTCCTCGCTGCGCATGGGAGCCACACAGGTATGCAACTAGCATTCGATCGATCGGTCACTAGCAGCTTGCTGGGCTTGTAACAGTGTGGATTCGGAGTGTGCTAACGTGACGACATGCCCAATGATGTCGCCTCATTTTGTTTCCAAGGTGAGGCCCGAAAGAATGCAGGCAGCTGGGATGGAAAAACGTCGCTTTTCGCTTTGGAAAATGCGGTGAAGAAAGAGTCTGGCGTCCAGCAGCCTGAGAAGCAAAGAGCGTTGAAACGCCAGATTGAAGCGCAGGCTTCGCTAGTCGCCAGGAGTAAGGAGAAGAGTCGGCCGTCTGTACGAAGCCCATCGCCTGTGTCTGCAAGAAAGCGTCGAAGCCATACTAACGCTCAGAGTGACAGAGAAGACGAAGAGGAACCAAAAGATGACGAGCACGAAAGTGATGGGGATCACACTTCGGGGCCCAAGAAAAGAGCAAAGCGCAGCGGGGCTGCAGCTTCCACTGCTGCTGCAAAAGTGAAATTCGAGCCACCACCAGTCACAAAAGCCGAGGCTCTAAAGAAAAAAACCCAACAGAAAAAGCAAAAAGCGTCACAACTACAAGCAAACAAACTTCAACCAGTTTGCGTGGTCGTTGCGACGACGGACGAAGCGAGCGAGCGCAAGTCGAGACGCAATCGACGAGAGAACGTCGACATGGAACTCGACATGGACATTCGCTGTGAAGATGAGTCACAGATTTCGTCGACTTCAGAGGACGAAGAAGAGGAGGAAGAAGAAGCCCAAGCTTCTAGTGACAGCGAGAGCGATATCGCCAAGTCCGCCCGCAAAGCGAAAAACAACAAGAAGAACAAGACGAAGACCACCAGCGAATCAAAGATCTCGCTCCGGAAACGTGCGGCATCAAACACTACGAAGGAGGCAGACGCAGGAGACGACGAAGCCAGTGAGAACGATGCCTCATCACAATCTGCTGCTGTTGTTCCTGTGAAGCAAGCCAAGAGTCTGGATCAGAAAGCGAATATGAGCGATTCAGCTGCAACTTCTACTACCAAAAAGCGAGGCGGTGGTAAAAAAGAGAAACCTGGGAAAGTGAAATCCAAGCAGCAATCACCTCCACCTGCTGCTCCTCTCATGACCATGCAGATAAGCCAGAACGCGAGTGCTACGCGCGAGAAACTCGCTGCGATTTTCCGGCTACGTGTGCAGCAGAAGCAGCAGCTCGAGCTTCAGCGACAGCAAATGTTTGGTGGTGGCATGAGTCAGCGATCTTTACAGGAAGAGGTGATGCAGGCGGCGACAGCCGCTGGAATGAACCCGTTGACTCCGACTGCTGCTTCAGTAGCAACACCAGCATCATTAACATCAGCAGCAGATGATGATACAGCCGCGCAGGAAGCATATATCCATTATTATCACGCGCAGCAGCTTCAACAATATTACTACCAGCAGGCGATGCTCGCGTCCAGCATGCACATGATGGAGACCAGCGATGAAGCAGTAGCAGCGAATAATATGCAGGGCGGTATCATGGATCCGCGCGTCATCCAGGCGCGCGTGGACGCTCTGGAACTCCAACGGCGCATCCAGCAGCAGCAGTTCCACGATTACTATCAGCACGTCGCAATCACGCGAGAACGCAACATGCAATCGCTCGCATCGAGTCACGAGTTCCTCGTGAAGAGTGGGCAAACGTGGCAGCAGCAAAGTGCGCGGATTGATGATGGTGGGCAGCAGCAGGATGTTGTGATGGATCAACCAAGCAACCGGAGTGGCGAAACAACAGCCAACAGCGGCGGTGGCGGAGGAATGGGCGAGCTGGAGGAGAAAATGCAAGCCAGCACATCGATCTCGAGTCCAGAAGAAGAGACGAAGAGTTCTGAGAAGAACGAGAACGAGGCGTCTTCGTCACAAACAGAGAATCCAGTCAAGCAAAGCTCAAGCTCGAATGGTGAAAGCAGTGAGGATCCACCAACGAATTCGTCACCAGAACAATCTGGAAAACAGATCGAGAGGAGCACATCGGGTGGCTCAGGTGAGGCTGATATTGGCGCTCCGAGTGCGACGACGACGAAGAAGGCGGAGAACGAGCGAGACAAAGAAACCGTTTTGTATGAGTTTGTGCTGTAGGAACCAAATCAAGCAAGGCAAGTCAAGCTGAGCGAGCAGAGCAGTTCAAGCGCATTCACGTGTGTAAGTACCCTAGGGATCGCCACCAGTTAACTGTATATCTAGAACATCAGCACCTTTTCACCCTTTTGTTCCAAAATCGTTTACTTTCCTTTTCTTATTCGTATAACTAATAGCTTCTTTTATAATCGAAAGGTGGGTTTTCCTGTTACACAAGCACCGACATGACCAAGACGACTGCGAGTGCGAGCACTGCCTTTGATGTGCGCACGAGCGCGCCGCCGTTGACGCCGGAGGACTGCGGCTCGATCTCTGCGGTGTTGTTGCCGACCGCCTTGCCGTCCTTCATGAGCTCGCGCTTCTTCACGTCGATGATCACGTCCACGGGGGCGTCGCCCACCGTGGCGTTCACGGCGCCGCTACCGCTGCCGGTGGTCGTGCTGTTTGAGGTGCCCTTGATATTCACCTTGAGGTCCGGGAGCTTCTCGATCTCTTTCTCGAGCTCGACAGCGAGCAGCTTCTCGTCTATCAGGTCGCACTGGTGTAGGATGTCGTCTGCCAGGCGCGGCAGGTTGGTCACGGCCGCGACGCCGCTGGAGCCCACGGCCGAGCAGCAGTCGGGGAAGTTCTCCATCGCAGCGATCAGTGACTTGACGCAGTTCTCAGACGCGCAGATGCCCTCGGCCGCGTCCGCGTTCACGTACGACGCGCTGATGAAGCTGGTGGCGGCCGCGCCGCTCACGCTCTTGAGGTCGGTCAGACAGGACTGGAAGAGCGCCTTGTTGGTCGAGATGATCGCGTCTGCTGTCGATACCTGCGCGGTCGTGCACTCCGCTGCGTGGACGCCGCTGAAAAGCGCGGTCGCTGTGGCGGCAACGAGTACTGCGAGACAGGAGCTCTTCATGCTTTATTTATCTGCTGGTGATGGTGCTGTTTGTGCTGGAGTACTTGGGAGCTTGGAGGTGCTTGTGCTGTGAGGTGGGACCTGTCTGCTGGAGGTGGAATGGGATTATGAAGGGAGACACGGGTGCGAGTGAGGTGCCGGCACCTGCGCTGCTACCTCCAACACAAAAATACAGAAGCGCTGCCCATGCACGCAGGAGACGACAGACAACCACATGCTCGCCTGCCAGTGTGGGCTTTTGGGTTGAGGAGCTCTTCGTATGGACCCGGCTGTCAAGTCAGTCAGTCACACCGCCAGGCCATTAGCAAGCGGGAGGGACTTGCAGACCGAGAACGCGAACCTTAAACTGGGGATTCTGTCCTGGTTTTGAGGAATATTGCACTTGTTGCTCTGTTGAATCGTGCTCTATCATGATGTATACTGCATGTTTTCAGGTATTCGTCCTAGACTAGTGTGGCAATCAGTGATAAAACTTTTCGAATGATTTATCATTGGTCAAGAGGGAGGGCTGGGGTTGGAAGTCTGATTTGACTGCGTATAGAGCGGCCAGTGACGAATAGGGGATTTAGAAACAAATCGACGACGAATTACAGTCATTTCTGCGATACAGTTCAAGCCGTCAATCAGCTGCGGTTATTGGTTACTATCTTGAATATATTAGCAAAAGTCGAAGCTTGACCTTTCAATTCTGTGAGGACTTGGCTCTTGGAGGACGAGGGGATTTCACAGAGAAATTCCATCTTTTGGTTATGTTTACAAAAGACACCTTCATGCCATTATTCTATCGGATACATCGAAATGGTGCAAACGTCACAATTTCGAGTGCTCGCATGTTCATCTCGCATGTTCATTCCGCCTCCAAATTTCTTCAGCACAAACTCTCGAATCATCCACTTTCCATTTGCAAAAGTGCAATTTTCCATCACCATCGCTTTGATTTTAGCTGTTCGTCTGTTCGGATCTGCCATAGAAATTCACACAAATTGAGGTTTCTTCAAATCATTCCCCCGAACCATTCAGCACAACCACAGATACATATCCATGTTCGCTTGCTTGATCGATGGAAAGCCAACCGCTAAGCAAACCTTATTCTGGATTTCTTCTCGTATGCAACGTGTTGCACACAAGCGAATCAAATTGCCCACAGAAACAAAAGAGATCCACTTTGTGTTCTTCTATCAAGTGCGAATGGTTATCACAGCAGGCAGGAGCTCCGCGGGTCGATGTGATAATCTCATTTGTGAATGGAGTAGCCGATATAGTACAGTAATACAGCCAGCTGGCGTGCGTATCTTGGAAGTCTGACTCATGGTTTATCGATGAGTCACTCACTACTTCAGTTATCTTCTCAGCCGCTTGACCGCGAGGGAGGGTGAACTTGGGAGTTTGATTGACACACTCACAGACTGTCAAGATCGACAACCGAAAGTGAATCCACATTGGTGGCTGGGAGGTTTTGATGGCAAAGAAGGATGCAGGCGACTGGCTTGTTATTGTGTGTTACTGGAAGAAAGGAAACAATCGGTCTCAGGCTCGAGTGGCTTGCAATGTGCTGGTCATTCTTCTATCACAAAACCACTGGTGTCACTCTTGTGAGTCATGATTGCGCTATAAAAAGGACCTTCGTCATCGCCCGTCTCCAGCCTACGAACCTATGCATCATTCATAATAAATGGGTAATAGATAAAGCTTCAGTCAGTTCATATTCAATCGTTACTCCTATTATAAAGTGCCAATATGCAAAATAGTAAGGTAAAGTTGCATGTTTGGCTGGATTTATAAGTTACGTGGTCCACTTCAACTTCATAATTGGCGGGAAGTTCCCCTTTCTTTCTAGGCGGGAAAACCCAAAACAACGAAAAACAACAGCAGCAGCTTGCAATAGGAAGAAGCAACTGGCAAACAGGTGACGAAGATAGCGCTCAATAGCGCTCGGTGGATGCGCGGACAGCAGACACGCAGGCGCTCAGACAGATAGACAGGTAGATAGACGCCGCGTACACAACACGCGAGAGGCATACAGTGCACATTCCTACACATTCACGCTCTATGGCGTCGCTTACAACGAGACGCAGCAATCGCGTGGACAACGAGGGCGACAGCGACAGCGGATCGACTGAAGCTGCGGGTACGAGTGGTGGTGGAGGTGGTGCGACTGGGAACGACGTGACAAGTGCGGACGACGAGAGCGAAGGCGAAGCCGAATGGGGCGGTGAAGAGGACGATGGGGAGGAAGACGACGACAATGATGACGATGACGATGACGACGATGACGATGACGACGATGACGAGGACAGCGACGACTCGATGGACAGCACGGCCGATATGGAGGTGAGCACGATCAACGAAGACGACGACGACTTTGAGAATGCAGACGGTAAGACGGCCTCCAGCACCAGCAGAGGCCAGGCGACGCGCAGCTTTCCCAGCTCCGGTACGGGCATCGCGAGCTTCTTCACGGGCAGCAAACGCCAGTCAACAGATAGCAATGGCGGTGAGAGGACAAAGAAGAAGAAAGGCAAGCGGTCCGGTGGTGGTGGTGGCACGAAGCGCAAGGGCCGATCAGAGCGCGCCGAGCGCATCCGCAACCGGCGCCGCAAGATCGCAGACATCCGCGGCGACGAGGACCTCGATGACTCGACTCGCAAGGCCCGCGACGCGGAGCGCGAGCGCGCAAGCCACATCATCGACTTTGAGCAGCTGGAGGACGTGATCGAGGTTGACCCTGCGCTGGCTGCTGTTTCGGATGCGCCAGTGAAAGAGCCGCTACTGTGTCTGAACGTGCGAGCCGACGGTACGATCCCAACTGGCGAGGAGGGGACTGAGAACGCGCCCGTATTTGTGCACGAGAGCATCTCGGTCAAGCTCAAGAAGCACCAGGTCATCGGCGCGCGCTTCTTGTGGAGCCACATCGCCGTCGAGCCCAACGGCTTTGGCTGTGTGCTTGCAGACTTTATGGGGCTTGGCAAGACGCTGCAGGTGATCACAGTCGTGCAGGCCTTTCTCGCAAAGCAGCGCTTGAACAAGGATAACTTGCTCGTGCCTCGTCACAAGCACGTGCTCATCCTGGCACCAACGATTTGCGTGCGCAACTGGGAAGCCGAGGTCGTGAAATGGCTCGGCAAGAAAGAGGCGCGCCGCATGGGGCTGACGACTCTGGAGTCGTCGCGTGAGAAGAAAATGACTGACCGCGTGCACGTCGTCAAGCAGTGGCACAAGCGCGGCGGGCTGCTCATCATGGGCTACGAGCTGTATCGCATCTTGGTTCTTCAGTCCAGCGGCGACGAGAAGATCGCGGCGGGCAACGCCAAGTACACGCAACAGATCAAGGAAGTGTACAAGTATCTAGCGAGCCCCGGTCCTGACCTCATGGTGCTTGATGAGGGCCATCGCGTGCGCGACCACAAGTCCAAGCTCGTGAAGGCGCTCTCGCACGTGAAGACGTCGCGCCGCATCATCCTGACAGGGTATCCGTTGCAGAACCATCTCGAGGAGTACTGGACGATGGTGAACTTTGCGCGTCCAGACTATCTGGGTACCCTGGAAGAGTTTAAGAACCGGTTTGTCGACCCAATCGAGAATGGACAGTGTATCGACAGCAGCGAAGCGGATCTGCGACTCGCGAGGCAACGCGCGTACGGGCTCACGCGAGAGCTCAAGCCGCTCGTGCTGCGTCGCGACCAGCAGTACCTGTTCAAGCAGCTGCCGCCGAAAAAAGAGTGGGTGCTGCTCTGCAAGCTCAGTGAGCCTCAGGCGCAGTTGTATCGCGCGTTCCTCGAGCAGGGAGTTCCAAAGCGAGGCGAGCTGATGGAAGGAGTTGGCGGCAAGGTCGACGTTTTGGGCGGATACCACATCTCGCTCGCGATCTCCAACCACCCGGACGTGCTCTGCGAGTCCTACCACCAGCTTGAAGAGGAGATGCGCAAGAACCCCGACAAGTTCAACAAGAACCGTCGCTTCCAATTGCATGGTGAAGACATTGACGGCGACTTTGGTTTGTTGGATTTGCCCGTGGTGCCTCGAGCCAGCAACAACGCAGCTTCAGCATTGCAAAACCAACCAAGTGTTGGATCGGACGACAGTGATGTGGACATTCTCGAAGCCCTCGCAGCGCCGACACATGGGAATGGATCTGGAGCAAAGACCCCAGCAGCGCCGGTTGGTCCTCAGCATCGACTCAAGTTTGCGGAAACGTTCATGCGCACGTACGAACGAAGCCACCTGAAGGCGAGTGGCAAGATGATGATCTTGATGCAGATCCTCGCGGAGTGTCAGGTGATCGGCGACCGTGTGATCCTGTTCTCGCAGAGCATTCCGACGCTGAACACGATTGAGAAGATGATCGCGCAGGCGAACCAAGGCCAGCGTCGCCACTCGAAGCGGCTGACCTATTTGCGCATCGACGGCAGCACGCCGCAGCAAGAGCGATTCCGCATGATCTCGCAGTTCAACGACCTCGAGGAAGACGTGGACATCATTATGATATCGACGAAAGCAGGTGGCGAAGGTATCAACCTGTGCGCGGGCAACCGCATCATCATCTTTGACGTGTGTTGGAACCCATGCAACGACTCGCAGTCCATGTGTCGGTCCTATCGCTTCGGGCAAACGAAGCACGTGTACGTCTACCGCTTTGTGACTAGTGGCACGATGGAGAAGAAAGTGTATGACCTGCAGATCCGCAAAGAAGGCGTCGCGAAGCGCATCGTCGACGAGAAGACCATGGAGCGCAAGTTCAAGAGCACGGACCTGCAGAATTATTTCAACTTAGAGGAGTTTGAGGAGTCGCTCAAGCTCCAGGACCGACAACAGCAACAGAAGTCGTCATCGCTGGCTGATGCCTTCGGTAGTTTGGGTGACGACGCCACCACCATCACTGAGGAGAGTCCGCTGCAAGTGCGTCCGTCGCCAGAGGAAGACACCGTGCTGCAGCGCGTGCTGGCAAAGTTCAGTAATCTCAACATCGGAGATAGTGCGACTTCAGCAGCTTCTTCGTCTCCGGATACGGATACGTCTTCGGCTCTGGCGCCTGAAAGTGACTGGATCGTCGACTGGTTTGAGCAGGAGACGATGTTCGAAGAAGATCTGGACCAGCAGTGCTCGCCCACGGAGCAGCAGGAGATCATGGAGAGCCACGTGTACCTCAAGGCGGTCCGAAGGTTACGTGCGAATGGGAGCCACTTGATCAGCCGAGAGGGCGTGCTCGTCGTGCAATGTCAGCACTGCCGAGTGAACAACGAAGTGTACCCGGAGGCGACGACGAAAGTACCGGTGCCAAGATCGATCGACTGCGTGTACTGCAAGCAGGCGACGTTGACTGCCGGCGCTGCGCCCGCGCCGCCTCCACAAGCGATGCCGCCAGGATTTCTTGGTGGTGCTGTTGGTGTCAATGGTCAGATGTTCCACCAAATGGTTAACGGAAACATGGTCAGCTTCCCACGACCATTCCCAGTCCCAGGGAATGGCGCTTACATCCCTGGTGTCAGCTCTGCGATGATGGCGGTGGATCCAGGTAACAGGTTTCAAGGTGTGGTCGCTGGTGCTGGTGCTGCTGGAGCACCGAGTGTCCTGCTCGACGGTCGCCAGCTGCCTCCACATCTTGTGGCGATCTACCACCAGCAGCAGGCTGCGAGTCGCGAGCGCGAGCGTCAGTTGAGAGAGAACAGTATCCAGCAGAAGCTCGAGATCCAGAGGCGCCTCGAGGAGAAGCGTCGTCAAGAGCGCCAGGCGTTCAAGCTCAAAGACCGCTGCCTGCTGGTGCTGCGTCGTGGCATGTCCGGATGCCAGGAGCTGAAGCGCAGCGCTGAGAGCTGCGGCGCCAAAATCGCAATTGAGGTAAACGCTCAGACGACCGACGTTGTGAGTGCGATGAGCCCCGAAGAGACGTTCAAATTCCTGCGGATGTCGAAGTTGCCGAAGGATGTGGACCTCCGAGACGAAGCGTGGCTCCGAAATGAAATCGCCAAGGCAAAGGGACTGCCTCTCCCGAGTGGTAACTTGGCGACAACTGCAGCGAAGTCCCAGAATGGTGCCGCTGCTGCAAGTGGGACGAACGATCCTGCTACTGCTGCTTCAGCTTCATCGCCAGACTCGACTCACACGGACGTGAGTCGCGGCGGAGACAGCGAGCAACCATTGGCGGATACGAGTAGCGACATGATCGACCTCTTGGATTCCGACGACGAGGGTGATGTTTCTATCACCACAACCCAGAATGGCGCTGGACAAGAGAACGACGAGGACGATGACGACGTGATTGAGATCCTGTGATCGCACTGAGCTGAACGATCGCTGGCTCTCGTGCTCCTCTTGGGTTGGTGGTACGTGGGTTTCATTTTTTTGTATAGTAGATACTTTTACGTGCATGTTTCCTTTTCCTTCATAGATATGTGGCATATTACGAGAGAGAGAGAGAGAGAGAGAGAGAGAGGTAGACGGGGCGACACACAGATGGATGAGCCTCATCCACTTTTGTTGTGTTTTGCTGCTATGAGTCTACAGAGTTGATGGTTTTGCAAACGCATGCCCCACCGGAAAGTTCCGACGGACGGACGGATGGATGGGAGTATGGTATTTAAGCGAATATGAGATCCTGAAGCCAACACAACTGTTGAAAGCGATGAACGAAGGTAATTTGGTAGTCGAGCCTGTGACTGGATGGATGGATGAAACTTCGCACAGTTTTCTCAGCACTAACAGATACCAACAACAATAGGCCAAGGTAAGGATCATGGTGTGCGAGGAGCAAACTACAAAAGGATCGAAGCGCTCAGGTTGTGCAGAGCCACGAAGTGCTTTGGCTCAGAAAAATTGTTGGCCACTCGCTTTGGTGGTCGGCAAGTGTGGCTCCTGCCCAAGAGCACTTGGAGACTTGTTTCTTCAAGCGAAGTATTTCGCTGGCGCGTGATCTCTGAAAGATTATACACTGGCAAGATATGCATTATCAAGGTTTTCTGAACACGCAACACGCAAATGCTGACAAGTTCAACCATCTGACAGACCGATTTGCGTCAACTTAGCAAATCTCAGCCAAGAGGGCTCCAAATTGGCGAAGAGAAACCCGCCCACAGCGTTGGCATGCACCGCCACATGTCGTCAATAAATACATACTCAGTTGAAATCCATTTGTCTTTTCCTCCAGCTTTCACGGGCCACTACTACCCCCGTCAGCATCCCGTGATGCTTGCTTTGTTTACGCCCGAGGCTGTACCGTTGCGCATATTGAGCCGTGTATTCTGTGCGGGTAACCTTAGAACCTAAATAAGGGCACGCCGTGCGCAATGCCCAGGAGGCGCAACCAACCAGCCACTCATAGCTGCTCAGCGCAGCCAATTTCAGATCCAACCGAAAAGACTCGTCATGCCATCTCACTCCCATCCTGGAGACAGCCTCTGCGTTCGTCCGCGTACCGGTGGCTCCCTCCACCTGCGCCAGTCACCGGACGCGACCGCCAGCATGAGCCCAGCGTCGACCGCGCCATCCGCCAATGGGATCGCGAGAATCGCGTTACGCGGCAAACGGGCGACCGAAGAATCTCTTGGAGGTGGAAGGCAGAGCCTGCTATCGTTCTGGTCACAAGGGCGGTCGCTTGTTTCTCTCATTCAATTCATCCTGAAGCAAAAGCAACCGGAGAAAGAATGAGAACCCAAAGCTGCGGTAGGAAGACCAGCAGCGGGAAGAGCTTTCTCGCTCTTCTCCAGAGAGAAGCCAAAGGTTTGAAACCTCGTTAGCAACATGAGCATGAGCATTGCTCTGGTGAAAGCAAAGCCAAACGTTGCAGCTATCGACTTTATGCGTTCCCATTTGCAACCCACAAAGTCGCACACGAATAGCTCTCCTTAAATCGCCACCTGTGTTGACTTTCCTAGTTTTTTTTCTGGTGTTGCATGCTGCTTTGATGGGGGTAGGGCTCTTGTCATCACCAAAATTGCCAGCAAAGTGGTTTCCTGCGCGCTGATTGGCCAGGTTCATTTTTCGGCAAGAGCCAAACGGGCCAATGTGTTTGCATGTGGCCATCGCATCGGCGGCACACACACTCACTCACAAACAAATGCGCATGCCCCAGCGCATGTTCTTGTGAGAATAATGGCCGCGACTTGCTTGCGCTTGCGGCCTGTGGCTGTGCTCCGGCCCAACGAGACGAGCGTGCGTGCAGCGAGTGAGCGAGTATTAACAGACAGGCAAGCAAGCGCAGCAGCGGAAGAGCAACCGCCGACAGGTCCCATCTTCGTTTGTGCGTGGACGCAAAGCCGGGATCTCATTGGTCACTCGCCTGTGTTCGTCGGTGCGTGTGTGTCAAGCCATTTGCTGATTGTGAGCCAAGGTGCAACCTTGCGCTGGTTGCGGAGCAAACAAGCCACCCAAACAAGTGTGCGATTGGACTGAACACCTCGCGCGTAAGTGGGCTCACCTCACCTCATTCTCTCACTGTCATTATTGAATCTGCGATCCCGCACGTACCAGTCGCCACCATCATTAAGAACCCCGTGCCGCCAGCATAGATCGATGACCAGTCTCGCGTTCATCCTCAACCCGCTCGACCGCAATGGCGGCAGCTCCGTCGTCGCTGTGCCCACAGCATCATCCAAGCGTCCGCTGCCGGCGCTGGCCGCGGCCATTGCGCCGGCCGCGGCCATTGCGCCGTCGTCGTTCGCCGCAGGCTGGACAAACGGCTGCCCTCCGTCCTACTTCCACCTGCCAGGGCTCTTACCGCTGACGACCATCGCCGCGCACCGTCTGGCAATGGACGCGAGTCTACACCAGTTTGCCACCGCCACCACTGCCACCACTACGAGGAGCTACGCAGAGCCAGCGGAGCTGACCCAGCGCAAAAAGCAGCGGCTCCAGTACATTGCGACCAAGTATGCGGAGCATGAAGACAATGGCGGCGCCACTTCGCCTACAACCAGCTCCGAGGACGAGCTCTCATCGTCTGATGATGTGGATGCCGACGGCGACCACGAAGGCCAGGTCACACCACAGTCGTCCAAGAAGAAGACGCGCCTCTGTAAAGAGAAAGGATGCACGAGCCTCGCGGTCTCACGCCGCAGTTGCGTGCGCCATGGCGGCGGCTCGCGCTGCACGTTTGACGGCTGCACGAACGGCGCCAAACTGCGCAACCGCTGCTTCCAGCACGGCGGCTCGACGATCTGTCTCGCTGATGGCTGCGAGAGCAAGGCGAAGCGCTACGGGTACTGCTGGTCGCACGGCGGCGGCCGCATCTGCAGCACGGAGGGCTGCGTCAAGGTCGCGGCGCAGGGAGGCTCGTGCTGGGCCCACGGCGGTGGCAACCGCTGCAAGCTCGAGGGCTGCAGCAAACGCTCGTACCAGAAGCACGGATACTACTGCAAGGCCCACGCGGCGTACAACATCTGAAGTGGCGAGCGTGTCGTGAAGAAACCAAGCCACATTTTACCGTGAGGGATACTCGATTGGTGTCATCGACAGCCTTCTCAAGGCCTCAGCCCAGCCAGTCTCAACCAGCAGAGACCTCGCGGTTTGGTCTCAAGGGACACCAGGACAACCCCCAGCCCAGTTTACTCATTGGGTGGATGGCTTTAGTCGGATCCAATCTGCCGCCAGTCAAGGCCAGGCTCCTAGACAGACCCAGTCAATTCCAGGGTGGCAGGCAGACTTGCCCAGCCTCCTGGATCAGAAGCAGATGAGCGCATCCTTGTGATCTGGGGCGTGTCACCGCTGTTCCGCCGCGCGCAACTGGTCGTCGCCGCCAGTGACAAGCGTCGCGTGGTCAGCCTTGCTGCGTGCATCCAGATAGATCAACCACGACCGCCAGCCAATCCTTGGGATTGGATGGATCAGCATCCCGAATTAGCATCAGTAGCGAGTGTAGTGTAAACGTAGCAAGTAAGCAGCACGATGAGTCAACTTGTGTTGTGTAGCCAGTTCATTTGGTCTTTGTATTCGTATCCTTCTCTTTCTCTCTGCGTTTTCGAGCCATGAGCACGACAGAAAAGACGATCCTTGCCTCCTACTCCTAGAGAAGAAGGACGGTATGAGTCAAGAATAAAGAATGAGGAACGGATGCAATGCTGGGACTTTGGCTCGAGCATCCGCAACCAACCAACTGAGAGTCAAGGCGATTGATCCTCTTGAGTCACTGAAAGAACGCCAGCAGCTGAGCTCCGTGCTTTGACTATAATGTTTCTCATTGCCCCTCCCTCGCATTCACCGCACTCCAAGTCTATAACATTAACAAAAAACCCTGTAGTGTTGCCAAATGCATACCCGTCTGAGGTATTCGACAATGCTCGTGAAACCAAGTTGCATCCATCCAATAGAGAGTTTGTTGGGCGACGACATCCTAATCTTTGCGCTTTTGCCAGCGGAGAGCACGCCAGTCACTGTAAACGTGGGTTGTTTCCTGGCTTCTCAACAACACAAGGTCGTGTGGTGTGAGCGTATATTAAATACACATCAGAATTATAAGTTTATAATATGTTTGATTAAGCATTCCGAGGCGTATTTTTATATCCTGCGGTTTTAGATTTGTGAGGCGACACCTGGGAAAACTGATGTGGCGCACCAGCACTGGATCAGATTTCTTCTTGTCGCGTTCGTCTTCAGGTGTCACTCGCGTGCAGCGGCGACCCATTGGCTGCTCGTTGCATCGACGCATCCACGTGAGCGCATGTGAGCGAGCGAGGTGTTGTCTCAACTTCAGAGAAGAAAAATCAAGTGAGCGAAAAAGAATTAGGTTTACATGAGTTTTTGGAGTTTTATTCAGCAAACGTTTGGAAAATCGGTGAAATATTAGGAGAGGAGAATGAAATAAACGAAAATAGACTTTTGGCTGGGAGAGTCAGCAAAACTACGTACCGATTAGTGCACATTGAAGCATGGCTGCTTCAATTTGAAGTGCAACGGCATGAAACTCGTTCAAAGTTAGTCGCGATCTTTTTTGTGCAGACAGAGCGGCATGAACAAGCAGTAAAAATGCTCGAGACGATACAAATACGTTTTGCAATCTCAATTGTATCCTGTAAGTGCAAGTAAAGACAACAACTAGCATTCGCTGAATCCAAATCAGAGAGCGCCATTATTCATTTGATTGTTTGCCACATTTCAAATGAAATACCGCGGTGAATATGTCCTTGAATGCATGTAAAATGCCACTTGTCGTCCTGCGGACGATTATTTTTGCTGCGTGGGTTCGTTCGAAAAATTGCCGTGAAGAAGTTTATTTTGTTCGACTTGCAAAGCAAAATACTATCAAGCACATATCACTAGCGACGTACCTTGTTCTCGGATTGTCATGCACGATGGTTGGTGGAGCGTCTTTTACCTGTTCATTTTCCTGCAACAAACGGCGAGAACAAACGATGGTGTTGACGCAGGTAGCTCATACAAAAAAAGCATCAAGCATTCTAATGCTCCAAAGGAATGGCCAACACACACAGACCTGCACCACCACTGGCGTAGTGGAAGGAACGCTTACATGCATCGCTCACGCGCACGGGGCACAAAGGGTATCGCCCACAATAATAATCCGAGCGAACTATTACGCCTCCACTTTGTCTTGGTTCTTGAGGCAAAGCTGAAGAAACTGATTTTTTGAACAAGCGGCTACAAAAGGGGCGGCACAGCGAATCTTTTCTTGGCCAGGCGTGCCACACGAGTCTTATCTTTGCTGTTGTCAAAGCATGAGACTCGTTTATAAGCCGTGTGAAGCATGCAATACGCTGCTCAGCTATCTGGCGAGCCTCTGAAGAAGCATTTCGAGCCTCCGTAAAATGCAGAAATCAAATACGAGAGGCGGAGCGGTCGGGTCTCTGTCCGCTCCGCAATGTGTACTGTAACTGTACAGCTGGCGAGGCTGCTGGTGCGTCGTGGCTGTCAACTTCAGTTCTGGTGCATTTGCGTCGCGGCGCGTCACGTTTATTGTTCGGTGGACGTGGCATGCACCGCTTCTCCTGGTGGAGCCACTTGTGTCCAATCACACAGTCGCGCTCAGCAAGATCGCGACGAGTAAAAAGCCTCAGCGCATATTATGCGGAGAGAAAAAGATCGCACGCCTTCTCTTGGTCTGGCATCCAAAGGTGAAGGCTGGAGACGAACGAGCCAATGGCAATGGATGCTGCTTTGACATCCCAGACCACACTGTAACAGTAGAGAATGACAAAAGATCTCGTCGTCTGTCAGTGGCTGGAGATGAAGAGCGAATACGGTACTGAAAAGCGATTTTGATGGATCGATGGATGCAATGAGTGGGGAGTCTTTTGCTATCTCTTTCACTATTTCCGTGTCCGAATAGACAAATATTGGACGATCTCGCTGCACCAAAGCCATTCGATTCGTCCTGGCGAGAAACCATACTCATATCTGGATGATGAGCGTTTTGAGCTTCTCGGGCACCTTGGCCCCCGTGGCACACGCATTGAAGGCTCCCCTCTGATAGGAAACAGAAGCAATAGGGAGTTTGCAAAAACAAGCAAGCGTCTGAATCCACATGTGACCGTCCAGGGAGTGACTGCTTTCCTGAGAACGTTACTGCACTGATACAACCAAGTTCCCTGTGTGACTCCACAGCCGCACGCATGCGCTTCCATAAAAGCCGTAAAACGTGCGACCTTGACCCTGAAAAGCTGCAAAAACTTGATCCAACACTCAAAATATATTTTTTCTTTAAATAATCGACCATGTTGGCTGACCAATTGGGAAAGTCGTAATCTTTGGGCCGCAGAATGTTGAGATTTTGTTAATCTACAGGTACTCACTCTACCGTACAAATGTGGGAGGCGTGGCCGGACAGGACACCTCCGCATCTAGCCGACAATGCAATGCGAATTTGGAACTTCGATTCCTGTGTACTCTAGAGTATAAGGTCAGTGCTCGACCCATTGCATTGATTGTATGCCATAGGAACAGCACCACGATTTGCGCTTCAAAAGATGTCTCCTGCTTCCAACTCCAAGATAAACGGCTTCATCATCATCCATCGTTAGCCATCTTGACAAAGTGGTGCAGACCTGACACTGAGAGAAGGTCTGTGCTCATCTCCACCTTTCCTTCAGTTCTGCCCAAGCACACCTTTCATCACATCACACACAGTCATGATTTGAAGGCTTTGCGTCGTTTAGGACAAGCGGATCGCAGTCCGCTTCGCTGCGTAACCCCGCGTCATCACTTCAGCCAGCCAATCACATCGCGTCGATGTGAGGAGATCACATTTGCGCGCAGAAAAGGTCCACTCAGTGAGAGGAGCGCGAATGGTGACACTTTGGCGTCGCCACCGCACGGAACACACACACGCGCTCGCCCTCACAGTCGCCCCATGAGCTGCCATTTGGCTCGGGCTTGCCTGTCTGTCTGTCTGTCCTGCGATGCACCGAAGACAGAGCCAACCAACAAAACCAGCAGGTTGTGCGGTTGCTGCTTCTCTCTGTCACTCATTTCTAGTTTTACTCGACAGGCACGCTGAAGATGTATCAAGACACGGACAAGGCCGCGCTCGCGTTCATCCTGAACCCACCAGCCGCGGGCGGTAGCGCCGGCGCTAATGCTAGCAACATGGACCACGCCGCCAGCGCGTCCCCGGGCATGTGCGGCTCCTCATCGTCGTCATCGCCGACGCTCTCACCGAGCCGCAAGACGTACGGTAGTGGCGCCGACGAGGACATGGCGATGGAGACCGCGTCGGACGACACGGCCAGCGAGGACGAGAATAAGCACGCGCTTTTCCACATCCAGGGCCGCAGCCTGCTCTCGCACGGCACGATCATGGAGACCCGCGTGAACCAGCTACTGTCGCACGCCAATCACCACGGCAAGATGCGCGTGCGCAAGTCGTCGATCTGCGCGCAGGTAGACTGCCCGCGCGCCGCAGTGTCAAGAGGGCGATGTGTGCGCCATGGGGTACGTGACGGCTTCTAAGGGATGCCACTCTCTCTCTAATGCGTCGGATCATGTGGCTAACTTTTACTTGTGTGTCATTGTATTCATAGGGCGGCTCGCGGTGTACGTTTCCGGACTGCACGCATGGCGCGCGATTATACAACCGGTGTTTCCACCACGGCGGCTGCAAGTTGTGCAAGATCGACGGCTGCACGAGCAAGGCGAAGCGCTACGGGTACTGCTGGTCGCATGGCGGAGGCCATATTTGCGATTCGCCCGGGTGCACGAAAGTGGCGGCGCCGGGCGGATTCTGCTGGGCGCACGGCGGCGGCAACCGCTGCAAGATGGAGGGCTGCAATCGCCGCTCGTACCAGAAGCACAACTACTTTTGCAAGCAGCACACGTCAGGGTCGGCGTTGGCGTCGGTGTCGTCTCCGCATGCAAGCAGCGACATGAGCGCCGACGAATGAATCAAGTGAAGAGACAAGCACGTCGTGACCGCTTGTGCTCTTCTTATATATATGAACGAAGTTGCATGGATTGCAACCAAGTACAAGTAGCAGTTTACAGTAGTCGATAGAGCCCATAACTTATTACCCTTTTGCCGCCACCACTTCTTGAATCTTGACACCATACCCAGCTATCTATTGTTGTTGTATTTGTTGTATTATAACGATCCTGCGTGAAGAGCTGCGCTCTCTTCACTATCGTACCTCTTGGCGAGGAAGGAAGGACGACAAATGCGATCTTGCGTGTGTGCCTTTTTGAGACGATGGGTGCGAATGGATGGATCTGGGGATACAAACGACTGGCATCTTCTTGCTATCTATGTCTGTGGGTCCACCTCGAATGGAAGCTATGAGACCAGAAGAGCTACCATTCGATTCCATGGCGGGCGTCCAGTCAGTCAGACGACAGGCAGAAACAACTGATACGTTAGTGCACCACAACCAGGTTTGACTCACGCGCTCGGATTGAAAGTGTGACGCGCCGCACGCCGGAAGCCGACGCCGCCGACGTGGAAGCCTGCTGAGGGTTCTCTCAAACCGCATTAAACTCTTAAAATACATGATCTAAAGAAATGCATATTTTCTCAAACTCACACTTTTTGTAATAGCAGTTGGCTCGACTCGCTCGAAAATCCTCACAGCCGCATTCTCTTCAAGCCATTCGGGGTTGTTCAAATCCTCGCACGAGTTCAAACCTGGAATGGCTCGGCTTCTCGACAAAATTACAAAAGACTCATAACCTGATTACCGGAACACGAAGCTATCATTTTGGAAAGAGTGCGAGCACCACGAGCTAGATTCAGTGCCAGTCTTGCAAGACCATACTGAAACCAAGTTGCTTGACGTCTGTGAGGTTGTGCAGAGACGGTCCACTGTTGCTCTTTGCATGTTCCCGGAGATTGCTCGGATCGGGTGGCGATATGTGCTTGTGGGGAAGAATGGGGCAATATTTTTACATATAGAAACGCGTTGCACTTCGAAACAACCAATCAAATCGCTCAGAGGGAGGCTGGTGAGCCAATCAGATCAAATCGTTTAGCGCGTATCTGCAACGGACGGAACCAAAAAACAGCTCCTCTAATGTTTTGGGTTCCGTCTGGAAAGATCCACGCTGAATTAAATAACCTGATTGGCTCACTAGTCGATCTTCAAGCTATCTGATTGGTTCTCTTTGCCAAATGAAGCACCGGCTTGGCTTTTTTGTAAAAAGCACATTCAACACGAAATGCATTTTTTATAATCATTTATGCCAACATTATTCAAAAATCTGTGGTGTTATTTCAATTTCTTATGTAATGCTTGTCAATCAATCAATCAATCAAATCTATAGTCAAGTCACATCCAAGCCGACAAGAAACAAATGGCGGACGATGGCCGCGCCAGCGTGCACGCGAGCATCGCGAAGCTCCGCGAGGACGTCGCGGACTTCTGGCAGCCGCTGCATGCAGTGGCGCGCGTCGACGCGGCGTCGCTCTCGCCGCTCGAGTTCTACCGCCAGTTCGTGAGCAAGAGCGTGCCGGTGATCCTCACGAACGCGATGCGCGACGCCGCCGAGTGGCAACAGGCACTCACCCACTGGCAGAGCGACGCGTACCTGATCGAACAAGTCGGCGAGGAGCTAGTGACCGTCGACATCACGCCGTTTGGCTTTGGCGACGCGGTGCTGCCGCTCGGTGGTGGTGAAGGTGATGCTGGACGCAAAGAAGAGCTGTTCGTGATGCCCGAGGAGCGCGAGATGACCTTCGAGCAGTTTCTCACGACGCTGAACGACCGCGAGTACTTTGACGGCGTGCCGTACCTATCACACCAGGTCCGCTGGCTGACCTACGCTTTGTGTGGGCTTGCTCCCTGTCACCACGCGCTCTCTCTCTATAGCTACATATTAATCCAATGAATTGCTTCGTGCCTCGATAGAATGACAGCCTGCGCGAACAGCTCCCGATGCTCTACCAGGACGTGCCTGCGTACGTGGACCTCGCGAAAGACGCGTTCGGCAACGAGCCCGACGCTGTGAACATCTGGATCGGCGACGAGCGTGCCGTGTCGACCATGCACAAGGACCATTACGAGAACATGTACTGCGTGGTGAAGGGGCAGAAGCACTTCACGCTGCTCCCACCAGCGGACATCGTGTGTCTGTACGAGAGCGAGTTCCCGTCGATGCGCTACCGCCACCAATCCTCTCAAAGCGACAGCGCTGGTACTGAAGAGGGCAATGAGGAAGAAGCGGCCCGCCTTACTGCACTCTTCCATGCGAAGTACCCGCAGCACGCGTCGTGGCGCATCGTACTGTCGCCCGAGACTGGGGACACGCCGTGGATCCCCGTGGATCCGCTGCAGATCGACACGGCCAAGTTCCCGCTTGCGCAGCACCTCAAGCCGCTCGAGTGCGTCGTGAACGCCGGCGAGATACTCTACCTACCGGCAATGTGGTACCACCGCGCGACGCAGCTCTGCGCGACAATCTCGGTCAACTACTGGCACGACATGGACTTCGACTGCCGCTACGTATACTACAACTTTGTGCACGACCTCGCCGCCAAGTTCACCAAGCAGGCAGCGCAGGCGGCCGAGAGCTCCCGATAATAAATAAGTACTGTGTCTTAGGGTATCGTATGGAGAAATAGAATCATAATGGGCTCATATTTACTTATTACTTGTTAGTCAAACTCCACAGCCACACACTGAACATACAGATAGATCAGATACCCTAATTCAACTATGTCTCCTGCCAGTCTACTGCTGTCAAGAGCGCGATCTCTTCAGAGGGCAGTGCTCTTGCTTCCAGGACGCAATGCACGCAGAACGGCAGCGGTTTCTGCGTCACCTCGCCGTCATCGGCGACGTCGAGCACGACCTTGCGCTCACTCATACACTTCCCGCAGACCACGCGCTTGCAGCACCTGCAGATCACCGCGGAGGATCGACTGAGTCCTCCAAAGCGCTTGAGTCCTCGTGCGCAGCCCTGGCAGTGGGTCGCAGCGCCCAGATCGGGTCGCGGGTTCACCTGCACGCTGAGCTTGCGGCGCTGGCGCATGAGCCACATAAGTTTCTTCATCGTCGAGCAGTCGATGATGTTGACGGTCGCGAGCAGTGCGCCGGCGTAGATTAGCGCCGCAAGGTTCACGGGCACGTCGCCAGCAGGCAGCAGGAACGCGCGGCAGTAGATCTCTACGCGCTTCTCATCGTACGGCCGCACAATATAGCAGAGAGAGCACTTCATGCGCAGAAAGCCGTACTCAGTCAGCTCCGGCATGCCCGGAAGCTCGATCGAGTGCATGAGGTTGTAGCCCGTACGCCCGTTCTTGTCATCCTCGAGCATGCCCGTGCTCTCGGCGTAGACCATGTCGCGCTGCTGCACCCAGGCGGGCAGTTTGCGCCATGCCCACTTGATGCCGAGAAACCGGAACGGGTCCTCCTCCGATGGACGCTCGAGGGTCGCGAGGATCTTGCAGTCGCGCTGCGGGTCATTCAGGTACGTGCTCCGTAACCGCCAGATGGCTTCTGTGTCCGCGAGTGTGCCGTAGCCGGCGTCCTCCACGGTGCCAGGGATGAGACCCGTGAGCACGACCATCGGGTACTCGCCCTGCTCGGTCATCAAGTGCGCCTGGGAGACCACGGCGTCGCTCAGGATCGGGAATGCGCTTGCTGTCGTGGCCTTGGAGGCCATGGAGGACATTGACGCGTTGCTCGCCGTGTGCTCTCGGTCGAATCCCAGGTCGCCGCCGTAGCCCCTGGAGCTCATATCTGCGCCGCTGGACGCGGAGCTGGACGAGGACGGACGCGTCGACAGGCGCCTTGGCGGGCGTGGTGGCTGGTGCTGCTGGAACGGCGGGGCTATTCCGTGTCTACCGCCCTTCTCCGTGCCCTTCTCCTTTCTGCCACTTGCGGCTGAGCCCTTGCGCGACCGGTAGACGTTGAAACCTTCTTTGGACTTGACGTGCCTCCACGTGTCCTTGGGGAACGCGCGGTCGCTCGCCACGAACGCGTCGTAGGCGGCGATCGTGTCGTGCACCATGGCGAGCGCCTCGTCCGCGACCGCCTGGACTTCGTCGCGCGAGAGTGCCACCTTCGGGATCGCTCGCCCCGGGAGCTTGTGCTGCATCTTGGGCTCGCTTGTTGGCTTGTTTGCTACTTGTGTGGTTTGTTTGCGACTTGTTGGTTTGTTTGCGCCTTGCTTGCTTGCGGCTGGCGAGTTTGTTTCTGCGCGACTGACCGACTGACTGACTGTGGCGACTGACGGATGAGGAAGGTTCAATTGACAGAGACGGACGAAAGGAGCGACGCACGCAGGCAACAGGACTCAACAAGAGCAGACAACAACAGTTGCTTGCGCACACACTGCGGTTGTCGACCGATTGTGGGATAACAACAACTGACCTGATGGTCCGACTTGATTTTTGATATTCGTGGGGATAACATAATCAGTCGATCAGTAATAATGTATTCCAAAGTAAATACTACGGAAGAGTACATCAGTCTCGAATAAAATATATCCACACGTGGAAAACGAGAACGGAGCTGATATAGTTTTAGGCATTGCGGTGTTGTCTTGTTATTGTACTGGTTGCAAGAATTGTGCTCATCGCTGGTGCTCAGCTAGAGCACGTAGTACATATAAAACGCCGAAAGCTGCCAACGACCATATTAGCCCAGTTTCAGTAGAATAATATGTCGCTGACAGATGGAAGATAATGCTTCTCATATCTCAAATTCGCGAAGCAAATCGTGCGGAATGCACAGCATGCGTTCAGTGCACAGACATTCACGAACAAAGACGAGTTGATTTTTTTTGGCTCAAAGTAAATAAACACGAGGCCATGCATGAAAAGTGTGATCAAAGATGCTCAAGGACAGCAGATGAGAGAGTAAGCTCTCACCTTCTACTGTCTGATTTTATTCCATACACAGGAGTCTTGTTCCTTGAAAAAAGGTGTGTTTGCCACTCGTACCGAGAAAATCTATATACACCTATAATACCTATGCATACCAACACTAGTTTAGTTATTTTGCAAGCATCTTGTTGCAAATACTCTTGTACTTAGAATAAGTTCTAGCTCTAACAATGTTCGGTATTATCTTAGTTTTTAGAGAAAAACGATCAGCTTCCGCAGTGATATGATACAGTGAAGAGAGAAATAAATCCACATCTCACCTCCCGATTATTCCTGATCAGAAAACTCTGAGCATGACGCTGGATCTGCTGATGACGACGCGAAACAGTAAACCCCGAGTCGAGATGCTCTTCTTCTCGTGGTCTCTGAACGGCTGCAGCTCTTGTAAACGCGCACACGGGGCAGCACACTCCATCCCAGACGATCTGCAATGCCAGATTTGCCTCCACAACGAAGCCCTCTGTGCTGGTAGTCCCATGCGCAGTCAGTCCACCACATCAATGACTGGGCTGCTGTCCGTCGAACATGGCTCACTGAAAACTGAAGTGTGATTTATTTATTTGGCATATCAGCAACCTCAACTCATCTCATTGCATTTGGTCGCTGTAGGAGTCGACAGCTGTCGCGATCGCAATCTGCTCGGCGGGCAGTGCGCGCGCCTCGACAACGCACTGCACGCAGAACGGGAGCGGCCTCCGCGTTACTCCGCCATCGTCTGCGACATCGAGCACGATCCTCCGCTCGCTGCTGCACTTCCCGCAGACAATCCGCATGCAACATCTGCAGACCGACGTCGACCGGTTGAGTCCGCCGAAGCGCTTGAGCGCTCGCTCGCAGCCCTGACAGCGGGTCACAGCGTCCAGATCGGGTCTCCTGGGCTGCTGCTGCTCGCTGAGCCTCCGCCGCTGCCGGGTGAGCCACATGAGCTTCTTCATGTGCGAACAGTCGGTGATGTTGACAGACGTGAGCAGCGCGTCAGCGTAGATCTTCGCTCGCACGCTCATGGGCACGTTGCCCACGGGGATGCAGAACGCGCGGCAGTAGATCTCGATCGACTTGTCGTCGTGCGGACGGCTGAGGTAGCAGACCGACACTTTTAGGCGCAGGATGTCGTACTGCGAGAGCTCGGGGACCCCAGCGAGCTCGGTCGAGTGCATGAGGTTGTAGCCCATGGTCACC
The DNA here is from genome assembly GCA_038050675.1 of Globisporangium cylindrosporum. Taxonomy (NCBI): domain Eukaryota; phylum Oomycota; class Peronosporomycetes; order Pythiales; family Pythiaceae; genus Globisporangium; species Globisporangium cylindrosporum. The sequence goes on along the minus strand of JALBZD010000229.1, from coordinate 5,195 downwards.
TTTCCGTCTGCGTCTCGGAGGACCCCAACGCTCTCGGAGTACACTATGTCGCGCTCCTGCACGAACGCGGGGAGCTTGAGCCACGCCCACTTGACCCCCAGGAAGTGGAACGGGTCCTCCTTGGAAGGACGCTTGAGCGTCGCCAGGATCTTACCGTCGTGGTTGCGCTCGTCCAGGTACGTACTGCGCAGTCGCCAGATCGCTTCGGTGCTCGCGAGCGTGCCGAACGCGGCGTCCTCGACGGTCCCTGGGACGATGCCGCTGAGCACGACCACGGGGAACTGCAGCATGGCCGCCATGGTTGGGCTCTTGACCTGGGACGCTGGTATTGGGTCTGTTGAGGTTGAGTGCTCGAGCATTGCAATGTCGCCCGAGCTCGAACTCGACGACCGTTGCGAAGCTGTCGTCACTCCGATATCGCTGCTACTGTTGCTGTAGTGACGGTAGGCGCTTTGCCGCGTGCGGAACACGTCGAAGCCCTCTTTCGACTTGACGCGCTTCCACTGGTCGCTGGGGAATGCGCGCTTGTTTGCGACGAACGCCTCGAACGCGCCGATCGTGTCGCGCACAACCTCGTTCGACTCGTCCGCGACCGCGAGCTCCTCCTCGCGCGTGAGGTAGAGCGTCGGCATGACCTCATCCGGGAGTTTGTGCTTCATGGTCTCTCTTGTTGCCTGTTAATCTCTCTTGCTGCTTGGGCGAGACGATCTTCAATGGGGGAGAGGAAGAGAAGCGGGGAGCTAAGGCGGAGAGACCCTCCGGGAACCGGAGCCTCTCGACTGATTACGAGGCGAAAGGCACAGGCGGAGAAAGGTCCACTGTCTCTGTTCCGCCTTGCGCTTTCTGCGGTGAATTGCATTGATGACCTGCACCTTCCCCTTCAACATGGCGAGCAGGAGATGACGGTACATAAGATCAAATGTATCACAGAACCAGTAGGCGACAACTGTAGGAGAATACTACTGTGAGGCGCAGCGAGCGAGAAATAAAACAAAACGCCCGCACCACTTCAGCATTATGTGACCACTCTTATAGACAACTTTCGCGGTACAGTCATAATTGTGCTTGATTTTTTTGCGGTTCTAAATTGTTGCGTGCTCGGCTTGAAGTTGTTTTGTGACTTTCCCTGCTCGATCTTTATAGCAGAAGTCGGCAGCTCCATTATTAGTTTCCTCGTCTCTCCTGACTGACTCACACACGCATACACATTCAACAATTATCGAACTCGTCAAGCAAACAAATAGACTCTAAAGGCTACGTGAGTTGACTCGAAGCAATGGAGCGGGAGCTAGGGAGCAAACATCTCTAGTATTTATCCCAATGGACTACGCACGCAACCGGAAGAAAAGCCGAAATCCAGGAGGACCTCTCGGCGACGCTACAATCCAGTGAGGAGTACCACTCGATCTACAGATTAGCTGCGCTCTCTCCGACTTCTCTCTGGTTCTTCGATGGCTCGCTTCCGTCGCTCGCTTTCACACGTCGATGGGATTATTGCGCCTGCTTTGGCCATGGGGGAGGGGGCTGCCAAGCCAACGTGCACTGGCAAGGAAGTGATCAAGGATTACATATGTACTTATAATAGTAATCTGATGGCGACGAAAGCCAAATGAGGTGATCGTGTCAGCATTGGAATGAATGGATATGGTGGCGGCGCGCATGGCTCACTGAAGACGAGGGATCCTGGCTTTTCCACTGTAAACAGAATCGGGAAATGGATGCTCAAGATGGATAGAGAATAATGACTCGTTTTCATATTTGCTTCACCTCGTTTCTTAGTAATGGCTCATGCACATACTAACGTATATATATACTTATTATACACAACTCCCAACCAGCACCACCATTCCTAGTGCCGAAGCTCCGAACAATAACGTCAATATGTCTGTCTTTCTTTCCTTCACTCATGCACTCACTCGCTCACTGGTCGTGCCACGTGGAGACCGTGGCGAGCGCGATATCCAGCGCCGGCAGCGCCTTGGCCTCCGCGACGCACTGGAGGCAGAACGGGATCGACTTCTGTGTCACTTCGCCGTCATCTGCGACGTCGAGCACCATCTTCTTCTCGCTGCTGCACCTGGTGCACACGATCCGCTTGCAGCAGCTACAGGTGAAGGCCGATCGGGCGAGTCCGCCAAAGAGCTTGAGCCCTCGCAGGCAGCCCTGGCAGTGGGTCGCGGTGTCCAGTCTCTGCTTTGTGTACTGGATGCTACGCTTCCGCCGCTGCTGCGTGAGCCACATGAGCTTCTTCGTGTACGAGCACTCCATGGTGTTGACCGTCGCGAGCAGCCCTTCGGCGTAGATCATCGCCCCGATGCTCGTCGGGATCTTTCCCACAGGAATACTGAATGCACGGCAGTACCACTCGACCGATGTGTCGTCGAACTGGCGGATGAGGTAGCAGAGCGACAGTTTCATGCGCAGAAGGCCGTACTCGGACAGCTCGGGGATGCCCGGGAGCTCAATCGAGTGCATGAGCGTGTAGCCCGTGATAGTGCTGCTGCCTGGGCTCGCGCAAGCCTCAACGCCTTCGTACACGCCCGAACTCTCGGCGTAAACCAGATCGCGCTGCTGCACCCACCCTGGAAGCTTGCGGCACGCCCACTTGATACCTAGGAACCGGAACGGGTCTGCTGCCGACGGGTGCTCGATCGTCGCCAGGATCTTCAAGTCGCGCTGTTCGTCGCTGATATACGTCGATCGCAGCCGCCAGATCGCTTCGTTCGCTGCGAGTGCGCCGTAGCCCGCGTCCTCCATCGTGCCGGGGATGACCCCCGAGAGCACGATGATCGGGAAATCCCGCGTCGGGGTCATCTCTGGCTCCTTCCTCTTCGTCGGAATCGAGTTGTCTCGACTACGGCTAACAGCGCTGCCGCTGGACTGGGAGCTGGTGCTCGGGTCGGAGCGCGACCAAGTCGACACGTGCGACGGCCGCTGGGACCGCGCGGTTGCACTGTTGTGGGATTTCCGTGTGCGAAACACGGAGCAGCCGCCCTTGGACTTAATGTGCTTCCACTTGTCGGTCGGGAACTTGCGGCCGTTCGCGATGAACTCCTCGAACGACAGCACCGTGTCGTGCACTATCGCGTCCGTCTCGCGCTCGACCCAGAGCTCTTCGTCGCGCGTGAGGTAGATCGCCGGCATAGCCTCGTCCGGGATCTTGTGCTTCATTGCGACTACTATCGTTATCGGAATCAGTGGGAGGTCGTTTCTTCCTTTCTTTCTCTTGACTGGCTGGCTGGCTGTGTGACCAAATTGCTTGCACGTTAAACGGAGAATGAATCACGTCTCGCAGGGACAGAGACGTCGTGATGCGAGGAGGAGAGTGGAGGGAGCGGCGGATGCCTGATGGATTTCAGAAGAGATTCGGGAATGCTCGTGTCGTGATTCCTTCCCATTCGTTTCTGTAAATGTTTCGAGTCTAAATTCCTTGACTTTCGCTGCGAATACCAGACCAGAAGAAGCCCTTGGAAGGCTTTCAATATAATATGTTCATTTTTGGTCAACTGTGAGTCCCACTTTTCCGTACAAATGTGGATTCTATGTAAATGCCGCCAAATGTGCGTGATCTGCTCTTGTTTCTTTGTTGTTGCGAAAAGCCAGGTAAAATGCCTTCTAATTAATAGGTTTTATGCAAATGTCAGCGAAAGCTGAAGATCTGCACAATTTGCTCCTGATTTGAGCTGTGACACACTTGAGATGTTTGACATCTGTCAAATATATTGATCTGCTCACGATCTTCATGCGTCCTGTACGATGCTCACTCTGCTCACTCTGGAGCCGCAAATCCCGTTGATCCTGTCGATCGATCCTCGTACATGTTGTACGACGCGCTTCGCGTTGCCTTTTTCTGCTTTGTAGGCACTCGTAACTTGCTCTGCGACTGGAGATCATGATTGACATCCGAATGGTTGGAAGTCACATATTCAACCAATCGCACATCAAGGTCAAGGAATCAAACGGACGTCATTGTCACTTTGTGCGATAGCTCGTGGGGTTGCATGGTTCAGAGGAGGAACCCTTTATTTCTCCGATCCATTCAATTGCTCTCATCGAATCGAGATGGGCCACTTGCGAATCTAGGCAATGGAATACTACATCTCACTCACAGGTACGCAATCAGTTTTTTTCGACAGTAACTGCAAGAGAGCAAGAGCAGCTCACTTTTGGTAATTGGTCAATTGGCCAATGAACTCCGTTGGCTCCATTCAATGGAGCCAATGTCTTCTTAGGTTTTATGTCCAAAATGCGGAGCAAATACGCAGATTTAGTATCATTTTGTTTCTGCTCTGATTTGAATTTGGATGGTATGACTCACACTTTAGCTGTTTGTCAGATGTTACATATGCACGCATCCGCATTAGCAGACTAGGACATTTCGACATTAGCGCGCAAAGCAGAAAATACCGACTGTATCACATTCATACACGCGATAAGCAGCGCATGATCTAATTTTTATTAGATTAGGATCAACGGGATTTGCGGTCAGCAGATTTGCATGCAGCGTGCGAGTAAGTTTTCGTTCTGTTACGCAACCTACAAAACGCTGATATTTGGAAGCTCTTCGGCCAATCACAACTGCTGGTCAAGAAATCTAACGCACATCGCTACTTTGTGTGGCTCTTCGTGGAGTTGCACAGTACAAAGGAGTGAGAAACAGCAGCGCCACACATTTGTTTCTCCCATCCATCCATTGCTCTCATCGAATCGTAAAATGGACGGGCCACTGCAGTTTTAAATGGAGGGATACTGGAACTCACACCTATGCAATCAGTTTTTCCCCCTCTCGTTACAACGCGTAGAATAAGAGAAAAACCTGGCAGATCGTCTAAATAGTCAGCGAATTCTCTACTACATTACATTACAACACAATGTTGTGTACTACAGTGCTGGCCAATGCTATGGGGATACACATTTTTGTAAAATTTTTTTTATCAATACTCGCCGTTTGAGGCTGAAAACCGGCCAGGATGAAGCTATTAGAAAACGCGTTCTGGCAGTGCTATCCGTTTGTTGAGCAGCACAATGGTTTTCGAGAAAAAGCAGAATATCAGTTTTGAGAGGGGGGCATTGCTATGAGGACACCACAAGAAACTTCGCGTGGCGACAACAGATGCAGCGTTATACTGGATGTGTGGGTGGACTTTAATGAGCATTCAGTTCCCATCACTGTGCACACGTTTATTTTGAGTTTC
>JALBZD010000228.1:0-44429 GCA_038050675.1 Globisporangium cylindrosporum | reverse complement strand
CCAACAAGGTTGCAATCCTTTCACTGAATGTTGAGAATTTTCCTTCTGACATCCACCAGAGACGAACAAACGAAGCACCTCATCATCCATTCAGACGAGAGTCTGGCTTTCTAGGCACTTCGAATCAATCGAATACAGTAATCTGGGAACGAATTTTGTTTTGATGCAGTATCGACTGATCACGAGGATGATGAGCGAGCGACCAGTGTAACAAGCAGTGGAATAGAGTTTCGGGGGTCCACCGACGCGATTTTTTGTTGGTTTTCTGTTTCGTCAACTTGAGCTTTGAATCTGCTTGTCGGTCAGATCCAAAGCGTGACTGAGCAAGCGAACTGTCCACCGAGAGCAGGGACCTCGCTCATCACTTTCAGATCAGTCGCTTTTCAAAAGAGACTCATGGTCAAATGACAAGCCTTGTAGTAATGGAAGAGGGAACAGGTTCAAGCACACGATACCAAGGCCAAAAGCTACAAACCTCTTCCAGCGCAGTATATTCTCGAGCGCTACTCAAACGCAATGGCAACTAAGCGTCCGCGACGATGGAAACTTTGACCAGCAAAACGCGTTTCATTCATGTCGCCCATTGTGAACTACTGGATAGAATCAAGCAGACACCTGTTACCATCGTTAGTTCTGTGCCTGGGATAGGTCCCAGCATTTTCCTCGGCATGCGCTAGAGTGGAAGCAAGTCGTCCTGGTTTTACGTGCAAACAACCTAGTTCGCAGTCAGAAGAGTTGCCTCCTTGGCTCCTTGGCACCAGCACAGCGCAAAATGCCGGCTTCAAGGGGCACAATTCCAATGATGATGCAGACGGGGATGGCCCTAGCGTATCCCTGCATCTGATGCATCAACACATTGAATTTCCCACCGGAAGCTCATGTGATGGGCTGAGCCTTCCCGGTCCTGGTGGTCCAGCCAACGAGTCGGATAGTCAGCGCAAGCGAGTGCTATGCTTGTGATCGCTTAGACTTTGATATTCATCAGTTTCGCTCACTGCATCAAATCTCGGTGCTCACACTCGGTTCATTCTCGAATTTACTCGCTTCAAATCAGCTACTCTTGCCTACTTCAGCTTCGCCATCTTCTCAGCAAAAACCTACACCATGGTCTCCGTTATTCGCATCGCCACTCTCGCCCTCGTTGGCTCGCTCGTCGCGTTGCTGCAAGTCGAAACCACTGACGCTGCGGTCGTGTCCCTCCCAGTCGGCAAGTACTACCGCCCTTGCGGCGACCAGGTCTCTGGTCGCCTGGACGCCACGACCGAGTACCGCCGCTCGCCGTGTCCAGCACTCAACTCGCTCGCGAATGCCGGCTACCTGCCTCGCGACGGCAAGAACATCACGAACGCGCAGGCAAAAGCCATCATCATGGACGTCTTCAACCTCGCGGAAGACATCGCGCAGTTCATGGCATCACGTCTGCCTGCAACGTTCAACTTGAACGACCTGGCGAAGCACAACTTCATCGAACACGACGCGTCGCTCTCGCGCGTCGACACGCACTTTGGCGCCGACCCCGCGGAGGCCACCCCAGCGTTCCTCGGCGAGCTGCTGGCCCGTGGTCTGGACGGCAAACTCACGCTCGAGGACGTCGCGGCGGTCCGCGTGGCACGCATCGCGAACAGCAAGGCGAACAACCCTGAGTTCTCGTTCGGCGCGACCCAGGTCTTCCTCGCGAACTCCGAGTCCGGCCTCATGCTTCGCGGGCTCGGCGGCGCCAACACGGAGGAGATCAGCTTCGCCAATTTCTATTCGTTCTTCGTCGAAGAGCGCTTCCCAACCGAGTTCACGCGCTCGCCCACACCAATCACATTTGCGCAGATCACCAACACCAGCACCGCCATCCAGGCTCTCCAGGGCTAGATTCAGTCTATGCACTGTACTCTCGCAGTATTCTTTCTAGTCGATCCCGGTGATAGTAGTCAAATATCAAGATGCTGTTGGGAGATGTGTGTCCATCCATCGTTCCCGTAAATTAAAACTCGAAAGGAATACGAGAAGCTGGCTTTGCGTAGTCGATTCAGTTGTTCTTGCTGTCATTGGACTTCCAATAGGATAGCTTTTGCTGAGTTAGGTAAGTAGGCAGGTAGGTAGGTTTCTATATGGTCCAGTCAACGAATGCCACCGACTTGAAACGCTTTCACAGCGGGGAGACTACAATCGAAGTATTGAAATTTGGCAAGCATCGACAAGCATCCCTGATGCCCAGACTTATCTAGGATTGTTATCATCGCTTGAAGAGGCTACGAATGAACTTGTCTCCAGTTGGAAATGGCTTCACAATGGCTTCTTTCATATACAAACAACAGTTAACTTACTTCAATTCGCGCGAGCTCGTCTCTCTCTCTCGGCGCTTATACCTTACTTACAACTCTCTCCACACTCGACATCTTCTCGAGAAGCGTCCTTCATCCACAACGACAGTCCTATCTTGCTACCACATACTGTAACCTCGTCTCGTACTCATAAACTACCAAAATTCACCACCGATTTCACCACCTCCCACTTCATCTCGACATCTCCACTCAACCCTTCTTGTGCAGCAGCGCCAGGATGTTGATGATCGCGGCGAAGATCGAGAGCACGACGAAGAGCGCGGCGATCGCAATACCCGCGGACTTGCTGAAGCCGCCGTAGGTGCGCATCTGCTGGGCGTCGAGTTTCTGGCGCGGCAATAAATAGAGGATCGGGAAGAGTGCGAGCAGGTTGATACCGTAGTTGAGCACCAGGAACTCGGTCACCTGGTTCTGCGTGCTGCTGGCGTCCTCCGCGATCACCTTAGTCGAAAACTCGTTCGTCACGAATGCACTCTCGCTCATCCAGTCTGAGATCGAGAGCAGCACGACGTTGATGAGCACGTGGTAGGACGCCACCAACCCCGTCGTCGCGCCTTCAATGCAGTTCTCCGTAATTTCCACGAGCGGCAACGTCGTGACGATGATCACCGCACCGGACAGCAGCCCTGTGAGCGACCGCATCAATAAATAATACCACTTGTTGCGCACTTCGTCATAGATCACGGGCATTGACGAAACCAAGTGCACCACAACGTTCACCAGCAAGCCCACGATTGACACGCGCACCCAGCTGTAGTTCAGCAGCGTGTACCGGAACGTCAGGAGCGCCAGGATGATCATCGTCTGGTAGGGAATCACCCCCACGCGCTCCATGTTGGCGTCCACGCCAGCCCACTGCATGACGGCGTCGTTGGCAAACTCAAACTCGAACGCGCTCAGGAAGAACGTGAGGCAGATAAATAAGATAATGCGCCACACCGCCTCTTGCTGGAGAATGCGCCAGAGCTGCTGCGTCAGCGACAGGCGGTCTACCGAGTCTACCTTGAGCTGCCGTCGGTCTTCTTCGAGCCGGAAGAGCACGGCCGGGATCGGGATCAGCGCGATGACCGCCATAATCAGCAGCAGCACCTTCATGGGGATCGAGCCCTTGTCTGCTTTCATCGCCTGGGACGCCGCGATCGTCGCGAGCAGCGTGAACACCTCGCGTGTCGTCACGTACGTGAGCACGAGGATCCCGCGCTCGTGGATCGGCTCCCGCTGTGAGAGCTCCACGAGGAACGCGAACGACGCGACCGATGCGATGGTCACACCGAGACTCGTCCCCATCATAAGCAGCACGTACACGATGCCTCCCTGGAACCGGATGAAGTTGAACTCATCCAGGTTAGTCTGGTAATCGTACATCGCGATCACCACCAGCGCCATGAGCATGAAGTACGCGATGACCCAGCCGAGCACGATGTACGCCTTGCGGTGCAGATTCCAGAGCGGGAAGAAGTCCGAGAGCACGCCGATGAAGAAGCTGATGATGCCGGGGAGCATGAGGAACCGGAACGTCGCGTCGGACTGGGTTTCGTCGAGGTTCAGGAACTGGCACAGCAGCGGGTGGAAGCAGCGCTCGAGAAACGGCACCATGAACCCTGCTGCTGCCGCGGAGAACGCCAACCCGCAGTACTCTCTCGAGAACAGTTCGACCGACTGACCGGACCTAAGGCTCCCATAAAGCGTGTGATTGAAGAAATTCGGACCGCTCGTCGATCGTCCGCGCCGCGATGGGGTCTCTTGCAGCAGCTGGATCGGCTCGGGCGCGCTGCTTTTCCGCGACACGACCGGGATGCCGTCCTGAAACGTGACTGTGCGCTTGCGCTTCGGCCCCGAGCTGTTGAGCGGGTGCTCGTCCTGATGCTCGCGCACGCGCTGCAGGTCGTCGGCAAAGTCGATCGACGTGGGGCCGTCGTCGTCATCAGACTCGGGGAACTGCTCCCACTGGAGCGCGTCGAGTGGCACATCGCCCGCTGTGCCGGAGAACGAGTCCTCCGAGATGAAGCTCCAGCTTTTCTTGAGCGGATCGTCCTGCCTTGTCGTGTGCATGCTCCGCTGCTAAATAAGACGACGCGAGCGATGGGGTCACCGCCTGTGTGTCTGTGTGTGTGTATCTGGTGCGTGTGTGTCTGTGTGTCTGTATGGTGCCGTCACCGTCGTCTCTGGCAGCATATACGCAGAAGCAAGTGGCGGTGGAAGCCAATAATGCGCCGCCGCTTGCGTGCTTTTGCTGTCTTTCTAATTGACGCTCGCTCTGTGGGCTTTCCCATACAAACAAAACCATTTCAGTTAGTCAGTCAGCCAGTCAGGAGCAAAAGGAACCGACTGAAGGGGGAGAAAGACAGTTCACGGCTGTCTCTGATTGGCTATAAAGACTATTTGAATTAATGTGATTGGCTGGAAAGAGGTGCAGTGCGCATGTGACTGGACCTTTCTTTTCTAAAAAGGCACTGCGAAGAAAGATGGGTTGGCGGGAAGGTGGGAGCTAGCGCGCCCACTTTTGTCAAGCTGCGACTTGTGAACACTCGGAAGCGCAGATTGTTGTCACCTTGTTTTGATAATGTAGCTGATGGATTTTCGTTCGTGAAGGCCAACACTTCCGCGAATGTGTGAAAGCGTGCGCTTTCTGGCGTTTTGACTGAATAAATGGCTCAAAATCGCGATTCTTTATTATTCTTCGGTGGTTGGCACCTTGCTTGTATGTGTGTGTGTGTGTGTGTGTGACTGTTGCAACACACACAAGTACAGCAGAGTACGCACGCTGAGCCCAGAGTCACAGGAAATGCTGTGCCTTCCGATGAGCTCTGGGGCTCGCAAAGGCACCAATCCTTCCGCTCGCTCTCTCTCTCTCTCGCTTTGGCTCTTGGATTCTGAGAAAGCCGACAGACCAATGGCCAACCAGGCATCGTCTGGGCTTCCCACGTTGTCTCAAAAAGCGGCTGGTAACCATGCCAGGCCAGATTTTACTGGAAAAACGTTGAAGCGGAAGAGTGCCATTGCTTGGCCCCTTGACCAAGTATCGCTTTGAATGTGCTGTGGCGGTGTCGTGGCTGTGTATTCACTTTATCGGAAAGATGCAGTACACTGCAGCAGGCTGCAAACGGCGTCAGCATGTCATTCATCATCGCTGGATGACCAGAATGATGCAAATGGAAGTAGCGAAGTGGCAACGATCGCAGGCAGGCGATTCCACTTGCTGAGCCTCTCTCAGAGCCAAGTCTCTAGTACTTCCTGAGCCGTCTTCTTATCACTCAAAAGCGCGCACTGAGAGGTTCGCCATCAGAAATGAAACCCAAGACAAGGCTCTCAAAACTCAACTTCCAGCGGTTGGTTGGTGGTGGGGTATGAAATTCGATAGAAAGCTCATTTACCTCTGTATTTTTAAGCGGACTTGGTGAAATCAACATATAATCGTAAAAAGGTTTACTACCACTATAAAAAAAAATCATCAACGCTTCAGGCTGTGAAGATCCATCAGATTGACTGGAACAGACGCAGAGAAAATAAACGCAATTGACAACTAGGCGAGAATGGGCGAAAAGAGCGCGGTCGCGACGGCGCTGGAGGCCAACCGCGCGCTCGTGCAGCAGTTGCGCGGCGTGGTGTCGACGCTCGTGGAGGATGAGCGCCGAGTGAGACTCAAGATGCAGGCGATCCGCCATCGGATGGCGATGCGGCGTGCGCAAAGAGCCATCGACGAGCTGGCGCCGCAGCAACAGCTACAAGTTGGTACTGATGATGACGACAGCGAGGACAGCGATATCTTTGCGAAGAAACCCGAGAGTCGCTACAGACCCGTGAGCGAAGTGCCGCGCTCGTATATCCGTCCCAAGCGGTCGTTTTTTTGCGATGTGGCTGGTGCGAGCGGCACGTTACCGCCACGCAAGCGAGGCCGCAAGCCCAAGGGCTACAAGGAGGAGTTTCTCGAACAGAAGCAGAACGCCCAGCTGCTCAATCGAGAAGACCCGAGCGAGCCTGCGCCGAACGCCGACACGCTGTTCCTGCGACAGCACTCGCACGAGGCGTTCCTCGCAGCGCCGGCGAAGATGTTCAACCCGAAAGAGCGCGAGATCGTTAAGAACTTTGGCGAGGCGCAGCTCAAGCTCTTCAGCCACCAGCAGGAGCCCAATAATGAATATCGCATCTCGCTAGAGACGTGGAACACCGCGACGAAGCGCTCTAAGCCGCCAATCCACCGCTCGGGTTTTGCGTGCATGCTGCGCTGGGAGCTGCACGACAAGCCGAACCTGCGGCTCTGCGCCTGGACGAAAGAGGAGGACAGCGCTCTACGCGCGCTCGCGAGCGGACAAGTGGATCCTGAGCTAGTGAACCATTGGGAGGAGATCGCCAGGAGGATGCCGTTTGCTGGAAGACCACCGGTGCACTGTCTGATTCGGTACCAGACCAAGCTCTGCGCGTCGAACCTGAACACGAACTTCACACCCGAAGAGGACGCGCTCATCTACCAGGCAGTGGGCGTGTTTGGCGAGCGCTGGAATATCATCGCGGATCTCATGGACGGCCGCGTACCCGAGCAGATCCGCCACCGGTGGCAGCTCTCGCTCTCGCCACTGGTGAAGCACGGCAAGTTCTCGATCATGGAGGACCGTCGCATGATGCTCGCTCTCTACGCGTACCACGACAAACAAACGCCGTTCCGCAAGGAGAGCGTTTCGTGGACCGACGTAAGCCACCATGTGCCCGGCCGTCTGCAGCCGCAACTGCGCGACCGGTTTCTGAATTCACTCAACTCGGAGATATCGTTAACTTCTTGGAAACAAAGAGACGACGAGAAGTTACTGAACCTGGTCGAGCAGCTCGGCTGGCATTGTCCAGGTCTCTGGGCTCGCATTGCAGCGGAACTGGGTAATCGCAGCGATAACCAAGTCGCTCGCCGCTGGCGGTTCTTGCAACCGGAAGCCTACGAGCAGTACATGAAGGAAAAGCGGGAAGCCACGACGAAGACGCTACCCGCGATCTTCCAGCGGCCGATCCTGGGGCGGCCGGGAACGCGCACTCCCGGCCCCCACAAGCGACGAAGCAGCTACAACGTGAACGAAGAGCCTGAACTCGATGCTTCGAGTATTCGGAGCGCTGATACTGGTATTGTTGCTACTGAAGAGAGCGAAGGAGGCGGAGCTCAGATCGAGAGCTTCTACAATGTCGTGGTATAAACCCTGTCCACAGCGAAGTCCTCTTGAAATAGGCCTCCCCACTGCTAAATAGAGCTAACAGGTCCTCTGGGCTTCTTCAGGGTGTTATATTTACATGTCTATGCTGGCTGGGCATGGAGCCTTCGGGCCTCGACCTCCTGCGTTCTATAAGTGCTGGGTAATTGTGTCAAGCAGCCGGTTATCTTTATTCAGTAGCAACTGAGAAAGCCAACAGACAACAAGACTTAGGCGAGCGCAACTCCCTCCAGGATGCTGACTGTAAGTGCCGCGAGCGTGAAGCGCACGTCGCTCTCCTCTCGCGGAGCGACGCGGCCGAGTGTGAGCAGCAGCGGTGGCTCGAGTCGCAGTCTCTACTCGCAGTTCAAAATGGACGACAACTACGACCCCGAGGCAAGCAATCGACACACGCCGATCGTCACGAGCACCAAGGCGACCAAGTGCATCCGCCCGAAGGAGTGGACGCCCGAGGTCGAAGAAGGTTGGTTGTACAGAGTTGTCATTCGTCTTACAACTGGAAAAATGGGCAACTGGCGTGATGACAATGGTAACTGATGAGGACAACCCTGGCGTTGGTTTGTTGCTAGCGTTTCGAGTGCAGCAGGCTGGCTGGCGCGACCTGAAGGAGTACATGGAGACGTACGGACAGCCCGAGCGCTGGGAGAATGGCTACATCCGGTGCACGCGCGTGAAGAGCAACGGCTACTACACCTACTGGTACGTGTGAAGGTTGGATCTGCATGCCATTTGTACAAGAATGGCGAAACGCCTAGCTGAGTGTACTGTGCTGTGTGAATGTTGTCTCAATTAGGCGAGCCTACCGCGAGTGCGACGACAAGTACCTCCACAGCGTCAAGGTCTTCGAATACGTGTAGATATGACATGATGACCCTCTGACGAAATGAAGCACTCCATCCATCCGATACACACTATCAACATTTCTTTATCACGAAAGCATTTACCAATCCAGATCAGTTTCGAGGTGGATTGGCTCAAGCGACTCTTTACGATGCCTGAATGGCGCAGGTTTCTAATTGACGAGCAAAAAGCCTGCGACGACTGCGAGTACGAGGATGAGCAGAGTGACGATCCAGAAAGTCGAATTAGACTGGGTTTCTGTCGACGAGGCCTTGCTTTTCGAGACGGTCTTGCTGCCGCTGTCTGTGTTGCTGCTTTCCTGTTCCACGATAGCATCGTCGTCATCGTCGTCCGAGTCCGCTTTCTTCGCTGAGGAAAGGAAGCGGCCACCCCACGTCTGCTTCTCCTTCTGCTTTTGTTCGGTGAGCTTCAGCTTTAGAACTACGAGTGCCTGCATATAATTTAGTCAATCGGCCACGTCACACGCTCTATTAAATCGATGCCTTCAAAATAAGCAAGAAATCCATTGTGCGTGTGAAGTACCTCTCGGATGTTCTTGTCGTTCGGTTGGTGCTTTGCGGCCTGCGTGAGTTTCTTCTTCGCGTCGTCGAGGTCGTCTCGAAGCAGGTGCGCCTTGCCGCCTCTGTACAGCGCTTTCGTGTTCTCCGGGTCGATCGCGAGCGCCAGGTCGGCATTCTCGATCACTTTGGCGAAATCCACGTTCGTTTTGTTCAGATAGCACGCCGCCAGGTTCAAGTACACTGGTAGACGTACTTCATTCACGGCATTGCGGTGCTTGTCCAGGAACTGCATGCAATCAGCAGCAGCAGCGTAGTTGTGATTAGCAAAATGGGTGCATCTCATTAGCATGCCAATCAAGAAGAAGAAGGACGGGATCGTACCTCAAAGTGCCAGGTGCCTTCATCAAAGTCGACATGGTACAGCGCGCGCTCGTACCACTGCACGGCTTTAAGGATGTTCTTCTGCTTGAACTCTTCCGAGCCGCGATCCCGGCACTTGGCGGCGCTCTCCACGCGCGTCTCGAAGATGAACGACCGCTCCTGCTCACAGAAGATACCAAGCAGCCGTGAGCACAAACGCAAACGACGCACGCACAATCAGCATAATCAACCTTCCGTCGGTCTCGTAATCATCAATTGAAATACGAGTAGGATGCCAAATAAGCGGCGTGCATTTTCTCAACGTGCGCATCATAAAGATGCAGCGCAAAATGGAGAAACTACTGTAGTGGCGCGATTACGACACGCTTGCGAAGGTGCGCACCTCGTGAAGGAGCTTCTTGCCTTCGTCATCCAGCTGCTCGTCCGCCTCCGCGCTCTCTCCGACATGCGCCGCTACGCTCTCATTCAAGACACGCTCCTCGTATTCTGCAGCGCGCTGCGTCTCGCTCTCATTGTCGCTATTCATCGTGTCGTTAAAATGAATTTTGCCTGTCCACAACAGTTCGAGAACGAAACGCGAAACGTGACCGCAATCTTCCGCATCTATTCTCACAGGTTTTCACCTGTTTGCACATCAAAAAGACGCATTATATTTAAAAGTATACTTAATATGATAGGATATATATTCATACAAGATCAATATGGCTTTAATACCAGACCCTGCTCCTAATACTGGCCTGTAATGACTGAAGTTTCTTTCCTCTTCATTTGGGTACCTGACGCGTGACGACTAACCAGACCGAACACGAAGAGCTACGATAGAGAATGGCCACCACAACGCTCCTGACTGACGATATGCGCGCTGCGACGCGCACAGTGCACGACATCTCAGACAAGTGCGTCTTCTGCTCCTCCTGGGCTCTTCATTGCGGTGCTCCGCGCGCGTTCCCGATGCGTAGCGGCTGCTCGACGTGCCTCTTGGGAATGTGACTGAGATGACTTGAGGCTCATGGTGCTGATGAGTATGTGTGCTGCTGTGTAGGCTGGTGAACGTGAAGCTGCTGATCGCGCTGACGAACAACGATCTCTACGGCCGCTCGGTGTTGCTCTTCTGTAGGTGCTAGCCCTTGTTGCACATTGCACCACTCGGAGTCAAGTGGACTTAGTAATGAATCTGCTTTTGTTGGTGCTGTTTGATGTTTTGTGCAGTCTACGTGTACGCGCAGCTGGAGCAGTCGCTCGAGAATTGCAAAGACCACGAAGTGCTGAGCGAGTTCCAGCCGCTGTTGCCAGAGTTTGCGCGGGTGCGTTAGCGTTGTTGCAGTCGGCGATGCTCGGGAGATATGTGGCAAGTACGTGGGGAGTGCGCGATTTGACTAACTGTAGTGGGATGGGCTTGATGCATGCAAGCGCAGGCTGAAAGCATCGCGAAGGATTTGAAGTTCTTCCTCGGCGAAGACTGGAGCGAGAAGTACAAGCCCACGCCAGCGGCGGTGGCCTACGTCAAGTACGTTGAAGCGGCATGGATTAATTAAAGCGATTAGCCAGATCGAGAGCATTGAGTGTTCGTACACAATGCTGACGCGTCATGTGATGTCATTTCTCTCACTCCTTGTGTTGTAACAGGCACCTGAAGGAGCTTGAGAAGACAGTATGTACTTGCCACATCATTATTGCAAGTTGATATCATTGTCTTTGAATGCTAACGAATGTTCTGTGTGTGTGTGTTGTTTGATTATTGCAATGCGTGCAGAACCCGACGCTGCTGATCTCGTACGTGTACCACATGTACACGGCGCTGCTCGCTGGTGGTCAGATGATCAAGAAAGTCGTGAAGAAGAGCTTTGACCCTCCTGAGGGTGAGGGTCTGAACACGTTTGACTTCAAGTCGAAGAGCCGAATGGTACGCCCCAATAGTGTCGTTCTGATTTGATTTGGTCATATGGCGTATGAGAACTAATCACTTGCTGGTCGTTGTTTGTGCGTGTTTCGTATGATACAATCAGGCCCTTCGCAGCGCTCTGAAGGACAAAGTGAACGCCGTGAAGCTCGACGACGCCACGAAGCAACTCGTGATCGCGGAATCACTCAACTGCTTCAAAATGAACAACAACGTATGTGTTGGCGGCTGACTTGAGTGATACGAGGACCGTTGGCATTGTGTGGTATCAATCTATCAGCAAGCACGCGGACTAACCCATTCATTGTGCTGCTACTTTTTGCAACAGATTGTACGAAGCATCGAAGGCTCGGGTCGTCAGCTCGTGGCGTGGATTATGAAGTGGGTCGTCGCGCTTGGGCTCATTTACCTGGTACGAAGGCTCAAGTGATTTTTGCTTGTACGGTTATGGCGCATACTAACTTGCGCTTGCGACTCCCTACTCTTCTTATCTCATCCAGACCTACGTGAGCTTTGTGCGCGGCACACCATCGAATTTTTAGATCTCGCCAAGGCTAACTTGCTCGTGTACATGGTCCAAGCAGGCAATTCGCGTTTTCATATTCATATGAGGGAAACAATTCATCACAATTCCTTGTTCATCTTAATTAGATATAAGATAGTCAATTTGGATTCACACAAGAAATTGTTCGATTACGACGCTGGTCGATGCTCCGATCTCTCTCGCGCATTTGCTCTGCCTGCGCGAGCACGTGCTCGATCTTGACGTGCGAGAGCGTCTGCAGCGTCTTCAGACAGCCCGAGAAGCCGTCCCGCAGCAGCTGCGCGCGCTGCGAGCGGATCAACGCGCAGCTCACGTAGTGAAGGAAGCTGAACCGCTTCGGGTCGGCTAGCAGCGCGTCCCAGATGCGCAGCGTCGTTTGCATCGGGAACTCACGAGTCAAGAGCGTAATGTACCAGCGAAAGCTGTACAGATCTGGTGTGAGTCCGATCGAGTTCTGAGCACGAGCATCACAAGTTCAAAATCCAATGGTCAGCTTTGCTTCGTGATGATGGCAAGGTCCTCAGCGACAGTAGATATAAACTCACCAAGTGCTGCCACAGCAACGCGTCGTGCTGTCGAAGCAGCTGCGTGAGCCGCGTCATCTGCGTGTCGACGCCGCTTTTCGATGGGTCTGTGGGCGATTTCAGGTACAGGAGCTTGACGGACTTCATGATCGTCGAGAACGAGTAGAACGCGTCGGCCTCCGCTTCCTGAGCCCACTCGTCATTCGGGTCGCTACCGTACACGAACATGATCGGCGCGAGGATCTCGTTCATGCCCTGCATGTATCCGAGTTCCGGAGTGAGCTTCGCGTACACGAAGAGAATGCGCAGCATCCACTGCTGTGCGATATCACCGATCGCGAAGAACGGCAGCGCGCTCTGTGTGCGCGACACGTCCTATTACATCATTCGCACACCATTGTGTTTATATGATGAGCGTAGAGTGCTAGAATCGTGCAGTTGACCTAGCGCTTACCTTGTCGATCTCTTTCATGAGCGCAATATCCTGATCGTACGCGTCTTTCGCTGTTGAGCTGCTGCTTGAGCTTGATAATTCGCAAGGCTGTCTGGTGACCACACATTGGCGCCGACAGCCCAGAAATTCGCGTTTCCAGTCCTGGTACGTGCGGCGCTTCTCTGCAAGCAGCTCTTGCCATTGCCACGGCCGCTCATCGAGCACACCGAGAAGGATGCGCCACGCAATGGGGCGGATCAGAGAGCGATCAGTGCTTGCGTCTCTCTCGCAGCCGCCGCTAAATACGAATTCACGAAGGAGCTCTACATCCAGCTTCACGCCTTGCTCTTTGTCTGCATCTCGATGCGGCGCGACTCCGCCTTGTTGCACTGATTTTGTTGTTGAAGTAGCGAAGAGGGTGAGCGCACTGAGCAAGCTCGCCTTGCGCTCGTCGGACTGGCCCGCTCTCTCACCACCGCCACCGCAATCCGCACTACTGCTTATACTGCCGCACAGTCGACTGCAGTTGTTCTCGCCACCGGCGCGCAGACTGGAGCGCGCTGCGCTGTCGCGCAGTCCGCCAGAGCTGCTCGCCGCCATCTTGGTCACCATCATGTGCTACCGCCTGAACGACTGGCACTGTTATCCATTATCACCACACCCGTTGCACCATTTGTGAAACGGGCGAGACGAATGAAACACCGTTAGGGCTCTTACTGGCAGCCACAACTGCCAGACGCGAGAACCCAATAATAATTGACGCTGCTGCTGCCACAATGGCTTCTGTCGACAATGTCCGCATGTTGGGCGTAATAGCCGTCGCGGAATCCAGCCACAAATGCTCATGCAATGGGCTGGCACCGCGTCCGCTCGTCACACACCCGCCATGGGCATGGGCATGGGCAGGCAGCCTGGGACATGCCACTTCAAATTACGGCTGTTGCTCCTCTTCACAGACACAGTTTTTTGGTCCGGCCTTGCTGAGTTGGAATTCTATGACACCTGAACATAGATTAATCTCAAGATTCGATGCAGGCATAGTGAGAGAAATAAATCACATCTGTGCTTGAACTGTATCTGATAATTGCGAGGTTTTGCCGAAAAACCTCAATTGTGCAGCTCCAAGTTTTGACAAGTGAATGCGTATGATTTCCAATCGAGTCACTGTTCTCATCCTCGTAGGTGCGATTGCAAAAGGCTTCAAGTGTCCCTGTATAATGCATATCTGATGAATTTAATTGCTTCGACTGAAGTTAAAGGGTGCTCGTCGCGTCTTTTCATTGATAGAGCCGACTAAATAGTCAGGCTTGCTGATAATATAGAGCTTCTATTGATGTTGAGGATGCGAGCGAGGGGGGAGGGTGGGGAAAAGAACACTTGCGACATGTTCTCTGGAACGAAAGAGGGGGAGGACGACCATCACTCCTCCCTTCACCCAACGCCGCGATTCGGGATTTGGAGCAGCGAGCGCTTGGCTCTGCTGTGCTGGTTCAACCACCGCCTTCACAAAGAAACTCAACCAACACAAGCAGTTGGAGCTGGCGGCAGCAACCAAGCACCCGCGCTCTCTCTCTCTCTCACATACTCTCGCCACGCGCGCTCTCTATCTGGAAGCATCTACAAGGCGAACCTCCAGGTAGGTGTGTGCACACACTCACTCGTCCAGACACAGAAGCTTCTCTGCTGTGCTCCATCGATCTATCTCCATCGCGTTTCGGTACTCGCAGCGACTGATTTTTGCTGCTGTATCCATCCGCATCCGCATCTCCGCAGAAGCCAAATTTGATTCGTGATGGCGCAACACGGCGTCGCAGAACATGTCAAGCCCAGCGCGGCGACTACCGCAGCAGCCGCGTCGATTACCAGCGGTGCGAACAGCGCGTCTGGAAGCAACATCAGCGGCGGCGTCAACTCGGAGCTGCTCATGAGCATGATGAACTGCGTCGACACGTCGCTGTTCTCGGCGCAGCAGCTGCATAACTGGGAGCAGATGAAGCTGCGCATCAAGGCGGCGGCCGAGCAGAACACCCCGCTGGGAGCAGACGTCGTGAATGAATTCATCAAGAAGAACACCCCAAAGGCGAATGGAAGCGCTCTGGTCAATGGCAAGAGTGAAGGTGGGGAACAGCAGCAGCAGAACGTAGATTACCGACAGCCGCTGCATCGCGAAGCAAGCATCCAGGACGTGCTCGCGTGCTTGTTAGAGCAGCAAGCGCCAACGTCGCGCACCATGAGCACGAGCGGCGGCAGCTTTTTGATCAACTCGGAGGTGAAGAACCGCGCGCAACACCAAGCAGAAGACAACAAACCATCGCTGAAAAGCTTGCTGAGC
Source organism: Globisporangium cylindrosporum (assembly GCA_038050675.1). Taxonomy (NCBI): domain Eukaryota; phylum Oomycota; class Peronosporomycetes; order Pythiales; family Pythiaceae; genus Globisporangium; species Globisporangium cylindrosporum. The sequence goes on along the minus strand of JALBZD010000228.1, from coordinate 29,426 downwards.
TCGAACGATTTCTCGATGACGGAGAAAAAAGAGAGTCTGCGCCACTTGCTCAGTTTTATCGATAACTCGTTCGCGAGCACTGCGGAGCCAATGACGCAGGTGTACAAGGACTGCGAAGAAGGCACGCTGCAGCGACTGTCGAGCCTGCAGTTAATGCGCTCGTTCATGACCCCGAACGCGAATGTGCAGTCGATGGGCCGAACGACCAGCTTCGAGATCATTCAAGCGATGCTGAACGCGACGTCGAACCAGGCGATCCAGAAGCCGATGTCCAGCCAGGACAGTTTTCGCTTCCAGCATTTGGCGCGAACGCTCGAATCGATTGAGAGCGACGTCGGATACGACAATGAAGACTATGGGGGCGACGACGTTGTGCAAGTTGATAACCTTGACAACCTGTTAGATTACCACGGCCCTCCAGCGTCGCAAGTGTCCAGTGGTCCTACTTTGAGTGCTGGCTTTGTGGATACGCAAACACTTTTGAACCCGACGCGAACGATTTACAACGAATACGGAGGAATGGCACCAGGCGGCTACCAGCAGCAGCAACAGCAGCAGTATGGTCAAGTGGACCAAAATGGGATGCACGGCCTGTACCCTCCGCAGCATGGCTATGATGCAAATGGAAACTTGTCGTCTGTTGACTATGCAAACAGTCAAGCAATGGGATTCCAGCAGCAGCAGCAGCAACTCGGTGGTGCCCAGAACATTATGAAGCTCGAGCAAACCGGCAACCAGCACCAGGCTCTACAGCAGCAGTTGCTGCAGCAGCAACAGAAGTTCCAGCAGCAAAATCAGTTCCAGTACCAGCCTCCACTCATGCAGCAGGCGAACGGAATGATGATGGGTCAGCTGAACAACGGCGCGCACGGGTACGTAAGCAACGGTCGCGCTCAGGACGCTCAGCAGTTTACAGCGATGATGATGCAGCAGCATCAGCAGCCAGTCTACCACCAGCAGCAGAGAATAGCACTACAGAACACTCCAGGCACGACATCCCAAGTCAAGCAGCACAAGCAGGATGCGCAGGGCAACGGTCAGATTTGCTCTGCGCTGGGCTGCAACCACCCAGCTCGTGTGAAGGGCATGTGCAAACTCCATGGCGGCGGTCGCCGCTGCAAGGTCGAAGGATGCATGAAGAGCGCGCAGACCGGTCACCTCTGCATTGCGCACGGTGGCGGCAAGCCGTGCAACGTCGAAGGTTGCCCGAAGACCGCCCAATCACGTGGTCTCTGCAAGCAGCACGGTGGTGGCGTGCGCTGTAAGTTCGAAGGATGCACAAAGAGCTGCCAGTCTGGCGGTTTCTGCCGCGGTCACGGCGGTGGCAAGCGCTGCGAGTTCCCGAACTGCACAAAGTGGGCTCAGAAGAACGGCCACTGCGCCAAGCATGCGCAGGAGATCTCGCAAAAGTCCACAGCGTCTCACCCATGAGCAAGCAGGCTGGAGAGCGAAAGTGCTCGCTAGCTAGCGAAACAGTAGGAAGCGAGCGAAGGCGGCGAAAGAACAAACTTTTGTTGGAAGCGGATTAGCCAGAGAGAAAAGTTAGAAGGGTGTTCGTTGCTGAGCTCCAGTTTATAAAAAATCAAAATGAAAAAGGCTGCAAAAATGTAGGAACTTGTTGGCTTGGATGGGATAGCTCTCATGGACAACCTCGTGAGCATGAGGCTAGCAGTCCATTGTAGAGAAGAGAGCTTTGCGAAGCGCATACTGTAAAAGTGATCACATGTGAATAATGTGTCATCTCAATACGAATAACATATTTCACAGGGTTTGCTGCTTTTCAATTGGGTCAGCAGATCTCTCTCTGTTGCGTCAATCATGAGTGCACAAGGGCGGAGAGGGGGAAGCGCAACGGCAGCAGCAGGCGCGAACTGGCGCGACCGCGGCTCTGCAGACAGAAGCAGCGCCGATGCGACTGCTTCGACGCTCAGCTCCTCCAGCAGTGGATACCGTGGACGTGGAAGAGGGAGAGGAAGAGAAAGAGGGAAGGGACGAGAGAGTCCTGTTGCTGGTACAAATCGGAACGCGCCTGCGCCTGCGCCTGCGGATCGCTCGCAACCCCCAACGCGTAAGCAGTATGAGTACACAATCGACGCGGCTGATGCAAAGCCGCCACCGCGCAGCACTGCGTCTGCGTCTGCGCTGGGTACGTGCGCGCAGATGTGTCCGCGCGCCGAGGTGCTCGAGCGCACGCGCACCATGGAGATCAGTCGCTTCGAGCGTCCGCCAGCTGGATCCAACGGAGGTGAGCAAAAGAACTACTGCTTGCTGTGGATGTGTATTGCATTGCACGATACTGCCTGCAATGCGATGGATGACTGAACTATCCCTGGTGTTCTTATTGTACGAGTAGATGTGTTCAGCTTCGCTGTGAAGAAGTATCGTCGTGCCGCCGCCGGGCAGATCGAGATCGACCGCGCCGAGGTGAGCGAAGATACTCTGATGGCATACAGCCCATGCACAAGCAGTTTAGTATCTCATGGCCTTTTACCACTGATCGCCTGTTAACTGTGCATTACGACCGGTAGCTTCGCCCGCCGCGTGTGCTACTGGACACGCTCCAGCATCTGTTTGCCAACGTGCTGCCATGGCCTGGCTGCGGCTTCGACTGGCTCCAGTCATCCTCAGTAGACTCTCCTGCTCGGGCGACAGAGCATGAACAGATGGACTTCTTGGTGCTCTACCACTTCATCAGCGACCGCGTGCGCAGTGTGCGAAAGGACTTTACGATCCAGGTAAGTCGACGGCGAGCTCTCTCACTTTCTCTCAAACCTGCATGGCTCATACCTCTGTTTGTTGGTGTATTGAACGGTACAATAGCGCATTGACGACGCATCGGCGGTCGAAGCGCTCGAGAAGGTCGTGCGCTTCCACATCCTTGCGAGCCTGCGGGCGAGGCAGCTTCTGCACGCGACGCACCACCAGCAGGGCGACTGGAGCGAGAATCTCAACGACCAGCAGCTCGCATCCGCGCTCTCGCAGCTCCAGGTGCTCTACCAGAAGTGCAGTGCAGTGGAGAATGGCTCGCAAGACGCTAAGAAGGCCACGACGACGATGCCCAGCAGTAGCAGCAACCAGAGCGAATTTGTTGCGTACGACATCCTGCTGCACGCCGACGACCCGCGCGCTGTCAGGTACATTGCCGAATACGTCTGTGAATTTGTATGGAAATTGGTTCTAACAATGTTGAATCAAACAATTCAATTGATCAATTCCGATTTCCGTAGCTTCATGCTGGTCAAAGTCCCCGAGGCTACGCGTCGATCGCCGCTCGTGAAGCACGCGCTGACGCTCTTTGTCGCGTTGCAGGTCCAGGATTTCCACACTTTCTTCCGCGATTTCCAGGTCGCGAGCCCACTGGAGAAGAGTTTGCTGCTTAAGCATCTGCCGGTGATGTGGAGCGCGGGCGTGCAGATGATGAACAAGGCGTTCGGGAAGCAGGATCAGTTCAAGCTCGAGGAGTTTGCAAAATGGCTGCGACTGCCTAGAGGGGAGGCTGCTCGACGGTTGTGCAAAGCCACGAACCTTCACACGGAAGCAGCTTCACCAGTGGTAGCTCCAGTGCCATCATTATCACCATCTACTCCCGCGACATCGGACAGTTGGGAAGACGATGATGGGAGCAGTGCACCACTACCACCAGCTCCATCGCGAGAAACCAAACAACCACCTGCAGCAGTTGGGTTTATCCGATTCAAGGTCTCGCCTTTGAATGATGAGATCGACAAAGACACGATGGAGACACTGCTTGCTGACGTCGCTCAGCAGATCCACTTGGAAGAGGTACTCGGGCTCCATTCTGCAAGCGATCTGGTTTTGAAAGAGACAAAGTACAAGCAAGATGCAACAAAGTGAATGATGCAATTCAACATACATCAAACGCATCAGCTTGAAGGACGCCTTTACTTTGGCTTTCGGGAAAATTATTCGACTGTTTTTGGTTTATTTGTTTCTTCGTCTTCTTCTCTTTCGCTCGGACACTGATTGAACGAACATACATCAAATCACAGACTCACTCGGAGAGGGAGACAAAAGGGACTACATCACCACACCACTTCCATGCTTCCTTGGCGCGCCTGCCACTCCCTTTTCGCCATTCACTCTGCCAACTCTGCTGATTCTGCTGCTGCTGTCGTCGCGAACTTTACACTTTTGTCTTCTTCTTTGGAGGCGGCAAGCTGTCGAGCGCGTCAAAACTCAACTCCACTTTTGTGTCTTGGAGGTTGTCCAGGTCCTGATACGACTTCGTGATCTGGCGTGGATCGACTGGCAGATCTCTCTCTGGTGGTCTATTGTATCGTGGCGGGGATCGCGGTGGGCCGTTGCTCGAGCCGAAAGATCCTTGGCGTGGTCTGCTGTTGTCTCTGCTGTCTCGTGGCGGACCGCGTCCGCGGTAGCCTCCTCCTGGCGGTCCGTCGTTACGGTACCCACCACGAGGTGGGCCACCTCCATATGGACCATTTCGACCGCCGCTTCCTCCTCGGTTTTGGAAACTGTTCGAGCCGCCTCGTCCGCCAAGCACTGGGTTCGTCAAGTTGTTGGTCATCTCAATTGGCGGGAGTGGACGGTTTTGGTCTTCTCGGTACTGCTCCCACATGTAGCTCTCGCCGACTTCAGCGATCTTGTCAACCACAAGCTCAGGATGCTTGTTGCGAATGTGCTTCTTCACAAAGTCAGCGGCCTTGAACAGCTTGGTGCAAAGGCGACATCTGTGCTTTCCATCGTCGCCTGCTTTCTCGCAGTAGTTCGCGTACGTCGTTTCGAGAGCTGCTTCTTCGCGAGTCTCAATCTCGTTCACGAGGGCTTGCTCCTTTTCTTTCTTCTCCGCCAAGACCGCAGGCTCGAGCTCCTTGATGTACGCCTGCACTTTTTCGTCCAGCGAAGCAGCCCAGCCTCCGAGTGACTTGGACTCGGAAGACTCGCCCGCATCAGTAGCTGATTCCTGTCGAGCCTAATAAGACAGAGCAGCATCAGGAAGTTAGAGCCAGAGCTTAGTTAAACAATGACAACGACGACAATTTACGCACCTTTGCTTCTTCAAGATCTCTCGCAGTTGGCTCTGGACGGCAGAAAAGCGCTGGGTGCGCGTGCATGATATCGCCCATGTCCAAGCACTGCGTTCCGGCATAATAAATATAATGATGCACTCGTCGGAGGTACGCCACAATCACATCCAGTTTCTGCTTTTCTGTGGTGTACACAGACGCGACGTCGTCGTGGTCCAAGAGCGCTTCAATGCCAAACCGCCTGAGGTCCGCATCCTTCACAAAAATGCATGTGTCGAGCGCCATGGCCAGCGTTAGCGCCTGCGAGTAGTCGAACGCCAATCTCTCTGGCACCGAGAGGTACGACGGCGTTTTCAGAGGCGCACGGGAACGATGTTGAGAGACCTGGAGTCGGAACGGCGCAAACGTGTCGGCATCTTGAACAAACGTGTTGTGAATCTTTGGAAGCGCCTCCGCGGCGGCTCCAGGGGAGTCGTAGACAATGTACGCCGAGCGATCGAAGTCGAACGCGCTCTTCTTGACCGGGTCGGACAGGTAGATCTGCTGGAAGTTTCCTCCCTAAATATCGAAAGAGAGCATACAAAGCCATCCCATTCATTAGCCATTACCACCACCACTAGACTCATGTGGGCCCAAGGTGAACAAACACACACACGTACCGCCTTCTTGATGGACTCGCCCAATATCGATTCGCTCAGCGACGTCACTGGACACGCACACGGGATTCGTCGAATGTACAGAATGCGCGCGCTGTCCTCCATGTCGTTGCCGAAATCCTTGTTCGGCAGATCCGCGTTCTCGTCCAGACAAATCTTCGCCGTGCCGTTGCGCACGCGCTCCGCAAAGTTCTTGGCCTCCGTGATCTTCTTCGACCGCTTCTGCACTTCCAAACGGTGGCGAATCGCAGGCGAGTAGCGCTCTTGGAGCCACTCCTCTTTCTTGTGGTCCTCAAAGAACGCGCGCATCAAACGCTGCACGTACTTCTTCTTGTACTCCTCGTACCGCTGCTGATACGTCTCGGGCGTCGAGTTTTCGTCCTGGCGCATCATAAACACCTTGTACGAGTCCATGGGCTCGATCGCCTGCGTGGCCTTGCGCTCTTTTGGCGGCGCCGGGTCGTCGTAGCGCTCCCACTCGCCCGACGGACGGTGCTGGCGTGGCGGTTGGTCGCCGCCACCGCCGCGAGGCGGGCTCCTGCTGCGACTGCGGTTGCCGCCAGGTCCACGTCCACGGTAGCGGTCGTACCCACCGCCTCCTCTCATGTCGCCACGGCTTTCACTGCGCGGACTGCATCGTGGGAACAATATAAGCACGTCAGCATAGTAAATAAAGTAGCGTATCGCCACTAGCAAGGCATCTTCTTACCGTCCTCGAAAGTCCGGCTCGCGGTTGTTGAACCCGCCCCGCTGGTGGTCATGCGGCAGCGGCAGGTAGTACCCACCACCTTGGTGCTGCATGGGCGGCATAGGCGGTTGGTGGTACGGCGGTTGTTGCTGCTGATGGTGGTGGCCCGGCATGGGCGGCGCATGCGGGTGCGCGTAGTCGTCGCCGCGGATCGGTCCGTCGCCTTCCTGCGCGTTTGTTCAAATTCAAATGGAATGGGGAAAGATATGGACGTATCGTTCATGTTCCGCAGAAGGAAAACCATACAACAACCACATCGAGAGAGACAGAGAGAAGCCGCGTCAGCATGACAGTACATACAGACACATAGAGAGCGTGACGCACGCTCACACACGTTCGCGTACACGTCAAGTATCACGCGGCGTGGTGCACAAACGAACCATTCTGACTGATCGCAAGGGGCGTCGACTGACTGACGGGGGATGGCGATGGTGATGGCGCTTTCCTCTCTGCTTGTTGGCGCTCTGTTGGCTATTGTTTTGTGTGGGCAGCGCGCGAGTGGGCAGTCAGGGGGCTTTTACAAAGAGCAGCCTGGAAAATACCGGTATACAATAAAACGATAATACCGGCGTTCGCTAAACGCTCACATTGTATACCGGTACTTTGCGGTACAAAACATTGAGCGGTATACCGGTGCAATCAAAGCATAAACGTGGCTTGATTGGTAAAAATAAAATATTGAATATATTGATTGGCCGAAAATAAAGAAAGCATTCACTCAAGCAACCATCATGGGCAAATTGGCCAATTATGAGCATGGCGGAGAGCACGAATGCGTTCGCACTGCCGCCGCGCTTGTGCTCGCGGAAGCGCAAGGCGCCACTAGCTGCTGATAACGAGGGCGGACCAGAAAGCGCCGCGCGTCTGTCTTCGTTGCCGTTCTTTACAGAAGCAGGCTATGCTCGCTTCTCCGCCTATGGGGAAGCCGCCGCGTCCAAGTTCTACGCAGATGAAGAGCTACGCAGAGCAACATGCTTGACGACTACCAGCAGTAGCGCCTCCCAGTCACTTGCAAATGCAGCGAGGACCGGAGCGAAGGCAGTCGAGATTGATAGTGATGTATCTGTAGGCACCACTGGCACGGCGACCAGCGTCGTGCAGAACCTGCTGCAGCCGCCGATTGCAAGCGTCCAACGCCCGCCGGCACCACGCGGACACTTGATGCAGATCCTGCTGGAGAAGAAAGGGAAGGGCAAGATGCACGTGCGCGTGGACAACGCGGCCCGTCGCCTCTCGTCGCTTGCGGTCCTACAACATGAGCAGTACATGCAGCTGCTCCAGAAGCGCATCCACGCACAGCGGGTACGTACTGTCTCAACGTCTTTCTCTCGTGGTTTCCTCCATGTTGTGGATGCTTATGGTCTGCTTTGTTGTGATGCTTCCCCAGTGCGGTATTCCGGTGATCCTCGCGCTGACGACAGATGAGCTCGCGCAGTGGCAGACGCTGGACGTGAGCGTCAGGGAAGAGCAAGCGGCGATGTATCGCGATTTGGAAGCGATCGCCAAGAGCGAGCTCGCTCCAGCAATGACGTTTGTACCTGCCTCTGTTGAATTATGGGTACGTGTACCATCAAGATGTTTGTGTCTGGGTTGGCTTGGCGCTGAGCTTTATTTACTGACGCTCTTGGAACTTGTTACAACAAAACGATTTGTTTTAGTATGAGAAGATGCTGATGCAGTGCCGCAACGACGTCTTTCAGATGTATCCGCGCTACTTTGAGCCGTCACTGCGCATTGTGACGCAGGGTGAGGCTGCGGACAGCGAGCTATGCATGATGAAGCATGTGAAAGAGGTTTTCAGCCATGGCACGTGTCCCGCTACCCACGAAGAGCGCTTTGTCAATGGCATGCAGATCACGATCACGACAATGGATGACACTACAAGCAGTAGCGGTGAAGATGGCAGCGCCTTTCTCGTACGGAGTGCGATCTCAGCGGATGTGCACGCAGAGAAGCTCATGGAGAAATACGACTGCGATGTCGCGATCTCTTCGTCGACGCTTGTGACTCTCTTTGATTTTGAGAGACAGGAAGGCTTCAGCAAGGTACGAATCCTTTGCAAACTTAAACTTCATTGTAGTGTCATGTGCGGCTGTCGCTAATATTCTTGTTTGTTCCTTTGTCGATCTGCGGAAGCCGCGCGAGTGGCTCATTCCTGTGAAAAGCCGAGTCGTTGTGAACAAGAAGGGCGTTGCGAAGAAACACGTGTACTTTGACAAACCACTGCCTGCTGAAAACGTCAGCGCACGCGAGAAAATTGGACTTGCAGGCAGAGCGAGTCTTCTCACAAACCTCCAGGTGAGTCCGCTCTGCTCGTTTTCTCACTCAGTCCATTAAAATCAATCTACAGCTTTGTGTCATGAGCAAACACTCTCTAAATCTGACCTTTTTCTCATCTCTTCGGTGTTTGTGGCGTAGACCAATGCAAGCGAGTCGATGACACCACCACAATTACATCATGCGAACGCAACGCGAGGCAAAACGGTGTACCATGTGTGGGAGCTTGGTGGGAGACGCATCCTCGTGCGCTGCACGACGCACGCGCACTTGGTGGCCAAGGCATCGCCAAAAGAAGATGTGTCAAAGTCCAAAACTGCAAAGCCAGAGCCTACCATCAAAGCTCAGGGTGGCGCTCCTGCTCTTGGGAATTCCCACCCTTTGAGTGTGTTTATCAAGCCAGATTACCGGTTTCTAGGCATCGATGAGCAGATCACACGCAGCGAAAAGCGACGATTCTGGCTCCACTCGTGGTTGCGCGGAAGCTCGGTGCTGATGGTTGGACGTTTGAATCCGCAGTCCTGTGCGGTAGAATCGTGGGAGAAACACTCGCTCGCGTCACTCGTATACGGCCACGATGTCACGCACCCGCCGGAATGGTTTGAGTGAGTGCAGCAACGTTATTTATTGCACAACGATTCTGACGCTAGCTAACATTTTTTGTGTTTGCTCACACTGCTACTTTTGTAGACCGACGGAGAACTTCCAGACCGTGAATGAAGCGTTTGCAGCGGTTTGCAGTGTTCCAGCGGGAAATCATATGGTGAAGTCGGATTCGAATGGTGCAATTGAGCTCCTCATGACCACGTCAGGACCCGTTGCCAGTAATAGCGACGCAAATAACAAAAGCAGCGTCGAAAACAGCGAAGCGCTCGACTTGTTCCAGTTTATTGGCAGTGCTCGTGATTCCAGTAAAGTGCTCGAGTTCGTTCTGCCGAAGTGGAGTTACCAACAAGGCCGCATTCCATACTGCTTTCGCACGGGCACGTATTGCTTGCCGTTCTTTGTGGGCGGCGTCTGTCCAAAGATCGCTGACAAGGAGAGATGTGACGCTGTACATCTCCGGCAATCGCAATCGCGCTCAAGAGGCAACCGAAGCAGTAGTAGCAGCAGTAACACCAGCTGGCGATTTGACGATTACTCGTTGTATCTCAAGACTGCGTCCAAGGCTGGTCAGGAGGCTCACTCGTCGTCCTCTTTCCCCACGCATGTGAATTGGCTGCAGCCAACCTTCCCGTTCTGCCAGATGTCGCAATCGGTGGACCCTGGTAACCCGCGCGCTCCTGTACGCTGTCCAAAACCCAAGGGCGAGTGCCTGCTGCCACACCTGACTGTCCACGAAGTTGCCGAGCGACTCGCGGACAATGAATTGCGGCGCAAGCGAGAACAGACGAAGAAGTTCAAGAAGGGCTACAGAGAGCGTCGCTCGTCACGGCAGCCGTCGCGGTGAGAGGGAAGAAGGAACAAAAGCAAAGAGAGGAAGGCGAAGTGAGTGTCCAACGTGAGATTTATGCATCCTTCTTCAAGCAAGTGGCTGTCAATTCACTCACTGGTGCCACTTGAAGCGAACAGGCATTGCGGAGAACTAACTGAACACGAGCGAGAATGCTTCGAACCGTAACAAAATTTCTCTTTCATTTGTGTATATATCTCCGGCTTGCTACTTCTCACCAAAAGACCCACCCTCGTGGCTGCCGTCATCAGACATCTTGATCGCCAGCAATACGCTCCAAAGTCAGCCTTTACCAGCAGCACACGACGTTAGCTGAGCTTTGATATCCTGTGGACGATAGGTAGCGCTATTGTTTGCACAGTAGGAGATGCCCTGCGCTCACAACTCCAGTGTATGACATTCCCCGCGTCTGACTGAGCCGCCCTCTTCTCTCGGCTCAAATTTGTCGTCTTGCTGTTGTTGTTCTTAGAAACAAGTGGGCGACACGCTCTCTCTCTCTCTCTCTCTCCATTTCGCTACTTCTCGGTGAGCTGTCGGAAGCCCTTCCACCAGGACGGCGCGGCAAACGTCCCGTTGCTCTCGGTCTCCATGACCTTGAGCACCACTTTCGTGGGTCCGTCCTCCCAGATCTGGTTCGCGACGCTCAGCTTCTCTTTCGCATGGTCCCACTTGCCGCCGAAGTACGCGCCGATGCCCTCGTGGAAGTTCTCAAAGAACGCTGTGGGGATGCCTTCCTGCAAGCTCTTGTAGATCGGGTCGACGCCGAACTCGACTGCTTTCTGCTTGCCCTCAAAGACGATGGGTGGCACGCCCTCCGCAGGGTAGTTGCCAATGTCGAAGGTCCACAGGTCCATGGGGATCTCGCTGCCTTTCACCGCCACGCGGTCGATCTTCCTGCAGAACTGCCGTGCCTCGGACGACAACTCGTCGACAAACCACTCGGAGAGCAGCATCGGCACGTCAAACTGGCCCGTCGCGGCTTCGAGACGCGCTGCCATGTTCACGTTCGGCGACAAGTACGACGCGTCGATCTTGTACTTGGAGCCGATCGCGCCTTCGATCGCCCAGCCGATATGCAGCCCAAAGCCCAGGTGTACTTCAAAATCCTCGAACGCCGCCACCAGCTTCTTGTTCGTGCAGTACTTGTGAAGCGTGCCGTGGTGGTTCGCGTTGTGGATGTCCACGCGCATCTTCAAGATCGCGGTCAGCGCACTGTCGACCAGCTCGGTCGGCGTCACGCGTCGAGGCACGCTCGCCGAGCCCGCACTCTTGATGTAGATGTGCTCGCGCCGCTTGAGCTTCTCGGCGGTGTCCATGCGTGGCTTGTCGGCCGGATCACGTGGGTCCCGCATGCCTGGCAACGAGCCATCGCACATCTTCCATGCGAGCAGGAACGCCGAGCCGATGTTCTTGTTCGCAGCGCCGTGGAACACCTTGGCGTCTCCGTGCACAATCTCCGCGATTGTGTTGATGTACGTGATGACGTCCTCTTCGAGGAGACTGCACGTCTCTGTGAAGTGCTCGATGATGCCAAAGCCAAAGATCGACGTGATCTTCTTACCAGGGATCATCACGTCCAGCTCGCCAGCTCCGCCCATGTTCTTGGCGATGATCTCCGTTCCAGCGGCGCCAAAACCCACCTGAAGCAGCCGCCCGATCTTGCCCAGGGTTTCTTCGAGCATCTTGGTCTCGTAGTCTTCACCTTCCTGATCGTTTTCCTCGTAGAGCTCTTTCTTCGCCTCGGTTGCACCGAGCGGGTTCTGCGCCAACTGTGTCACCAGCCGCATCATGCGCTCGATCGGACCGATAACCATGAGCTCGGCGTCGCGTGTGAGGACGAAGATGGACACGCCAAAGCAGATCATCACCACGACAGTCTTGCCAATGTTGAGCTTGCCCGCGCTGATCGTGAACGACGAGATGTCGAACGTCACCCACGAATGACACGTCTGGCTTGCGGATGTCGCCGTGTCGCAGTCAATGCACACGCTATTAACGTAGCAGCCCAGGTTTTCCACGGTAGTGTACTCGTTCGTGCGATACTTCTCCGCAGGATCGTCCACCAAATACTTTGCCGCTGTCCAGCCGGTTTTCGGGTTCGCACTCAGATCGTATGGCGATCCAGCAAGCCAATCGGCCTCGTCACTGTCGAGCTCCTGGTACTTGACGCCGTACAGCCACGAGTTCAGCTTTGCGTCGTCGACATTCGTAATATGCATGCCCACGATTAAGCCGTTGCAGTCGCGAGTATATTGCTCAACCATTTTCTTCAAGTGCTCCTCCGAGATCTCGCCCGACTGGTTGTAGTCCTGCGTGTACCGGTGCAAACGCTCCAGCTGAGACTCCTGAAAATCGTCCTGCGTCAGATCCACAGAGCCATCGATAATTGGTGATACGATAATGATCAGCAGCACGAGAATGATCAGTCGCTTGGTCGTCTTCTCCGTCAACACTTTCCCGATCTTGGACGGCTCGGAGATCTCGACCACTTGTGCCTCTTTCTTGTTTTTCTTGAGCACACGGAGGATGCGCAGCATTCGAAAGAGACGCACGAGACGCACGATTCGACCTGCCTTGGTTCCAGCCCGCGACGCACGCCCAGCTTTCAGTGCCGCAGTCTGACTGGAGCCTCCTGATGACGTGGTTGTGTCGATGACATGGGACCAAATCCAATCAACGTCCGGGATCACCGAGAGCGTCGACACCAAATCCAAGTAGAACGAGAAGCCCAGCCCGCGGTTGAAGTAATTCGGCCGACTGTACATACCGAGGAGCAACTCCATGGAGAAGAAGATGAAGCATATGAAGAGCATGTTGTAGATCGCCATGTCGGCACTCTTCGGACAAAAGCTCACGCGGATGTCATCGCCAAAGAGTGCGAAAATGGTGCAAAGCGTCAGGAAGGAGCTGAAGTACTTGTTCTCCAGAAGTAAATTCACTCGTTCTTTCGATGTCGGTGAGGGAGAGACGACCATATCTTCAGGGGCGACTTTGTTGAAGCTCTTGCTGCTTGCCAGATGCGCGAGGGTCACAGCCGTCTTGAGCACTGGAGTGGGACCAGTGTTTGTAGCAGCGTTACCAGACGCCGCGGAAGCTGAGGACGGAACATTGTTGGTTGTGTGCTTGGTCAAACCTTTACCGCTGCCGCTTGCGCTCATGATACTGGAAGGCATGTTGGTGACGTACTTCGTCTCGGCTCTGGCTGCTTGTTCCTCTTCCTCAGACGTCACAGCTACAAAGTGGTCCCCGTGCTTTGCTCTGCGATTTCGGAGCGCCAGCTTGTCCCGCAGTCAGGCGGCTTTATTACAAAGACTGCCGACTGCTTACCTGATCGTTTTGTTCACGTCCGCTCTCGCCTTGTTCTTCTGACACCAGGCGCAAGACTCTCGAACCGCTGTGCTTCGATCAATCCGTCTCCTTTCGTTGGCTGCTCTATTAATCGTCTTTGCCCGACGCTCTGGTATGGCCCAAGTCTCAAAGCCGCGAAAAGCAACCCCCGCACTCTTCTGCATCAACTCTTGTCGCGCGAGGCGCTCTCACTTGCACTCTGTAACTGATCACCACCGCGTGCTTGCTTCAAGACTGCCTCTGTGTGTATCTGTCTGTGCGCCGCTATTCTTAGTAACGACAGCCTTTACTTGGGGCTTTTCGCTTTGCCACACGTATCTAAAGTTGGACCAGGCGGTCTGGCGATGAGGAGATCGGAAACGGACACGTTTCAGCAAAATGCGCGAGCTTATGGGCGGACGAGGAGCTTTACATACACACACATGCACCTTACCTCTTCCTCCGAAAAGCAGCCTTGAAATAAACCCGACAGAGAAGGGATGAAGAGGAGCCTGGCGGGCGGTTGAACATTCGTTAGCACTGGGAGCGTCAGATTTACGACTGTCACCTGCTTGATTCATCAGATTCGTTAGTTCCTTCATCATCACCACCACCACACCAACGAAAAGAGAGTAATCCGCAAACCGAGTTGCCATCCAAATATCCATGTTGCTTCCTCTCTTTCACGCCATTACTGCTACTTCTTTCACAAGATTCTGCAGAGGAGTTAGTATCCTTTTGGCTTTAATATCTTGCGTGTGTGCGTGAGTTGATGTTTTGCATTGCTACGCTTCCTATACAGAAAGAAGTTGCCCTTACTGCAGCCGGACCTTGAGGAATGCAAACAGGTAGCTCCAGAATTCTTTCGCAGCGACCTTGTCCAAGTGACGCTTGTCCGGGTGAATCTGATTGGTGATAACAAAACAGTCAGTATTAATGGCCTAGAGCCTTGTACCTCAAGATGGCGTGTGCATATGACTTACCATGAGGATCTTGACATCCCACTGCTTGATATCTTCGCCGAGCTGGGCACCCTGGGTATAGATGTGAATGCCGCACACTACAGGCACGCAGACATACAATACCGCCAAAACGGTTAGCTGCCAACATTCGAACCAAGCTGTCGAGTCAAGTTAGCATACCTTTCTTGAACACTTCCAACGGAAATTTCCATTTCCACCCCTTGAACTGCCACGACTGCCCCGACGCAATCACTGCGACAACACAGCGCCTACAGCAACAATGAATAGATCAAACAAGTATACGTCAGTCTTACGACACACACTTACGACACCCAAATCGTGATAAAAGTCATAAGCATACCAATCCTTGTCGCGAAAGCGCGCGACGCTGTCGACCACCTTGAACGTGTACTGCTCGCCATCTTCTTCGTGCTGGATGATGATCGACGTGGCCTTGCGGCAGCCCTCGGCTTTCTTCTGCATGTTCGGCACATACACACCGTCTTCTAGGAAATCCTTTACATTTAGCATCGTAAACAGGTCCGAGAAACCTGCCGGCACGACAATGATCGGAGTTCCTATGGCACACAAGCACACACGCAATCCAAACGCGGTCAGCTAGCATCTAGATATCCCTATAAGCCTCCTGTTGACATGAGCGTACCGTGAATCTTCTCCTTCATGAGCCGCGAGAGTGGCAGTTGCTCCTTGCGGACGTTGCTCACTGGCGCGAGCAGCGTCGCCTTCGATGCCTTTTCGATCTTCTCCTTTGTCTCGGCGTTCACGAGGTCGATGAGCTTGAGAACGTTCTCGAACGTCTTCTTGTTGGCGTCCAGCACGTTCGTGCGATTCCGGAAAGTGCATTCGCGATCCAAGATGCGCTTGATCGCACTGTCGCTCGCGCTGACGGCAGTCGTAGCAGCAGTCGCGCTCACGGTCTCCCCGGCAGCTTTCTGGGACTCCCTGTCATTCACATACATACACACATACACACACATTAGCCACTACGTATCACTGGATCTTCATTCGTATTAGCAACACAAAAAGAAAAGAGGGGAAAGGAGCACGTACCGCTTGTGGTCTTTGTGGCGATCGGCGTCCTTCGCGTCGTGCGAGAGCTTGCGCTTCTTGGCGTCCGCTGCCGCGTCGGCATAGCGCTGTGATCCACTCGTCGGATCTGTTTTCTCCGACGCGCTCTTAGCTCCTGGCGCAGCAGCACCGTCGCTACTGCTCGCGGTGTCACCAGCCGCAGCGGCAGTCGGCTTGCCGTCTTCGCCAAGGATCTGCGGGGATGCGTCGATATCTCCCTTCAGGAACGCGATGAGGTCCTTCTTGTCAACGGTCGAGACCATCGTGGTCTTCTCTGAGCGGCACTTAAGCACATAGTCGCTGAACGTGAGCGCGGCGTAGTGGTAGCACGTGTACACGGCGAGCACGTCGTATTTTTTATCGGGCGAGTTCTTCGAGTGGTACGCCGTCGGCGCGTGCTTGGGGAACGTCTTGAGCGCCGAGCCGTCGAGGTCCGCGAGCACGATCTCGTCGCCCTCCACGCGCACACTCTTGCCCTTGATCAGGTGCTCGCGCAGATCCGTGAGCACCGCGAACGCCGCCGCCGCCGAGGAGGAGGAGGAAGACGCACTTGTCGCCGCCATCTTCTGCTCCTTTCACTATTGGAGTTGAGTTGTGACCGAGGCTTTTTTGCCGCTCGCTCATTTGTTAGGCATCTGTACTGTATTCCCCTTAATAAAGGACCTCTGGCTGGAGCAGGGCTCTTATTTCAGGGATTTGGTTGGAGCTTTCATTTGGAGCAAAAGCAAACGCAGCCAAGAAGGAAGATGTCGGTGCTGCTGGAGACGACGCTGGGCGAGCTCGTGGTGGACGTGTTCGCGGACGACGTGCCGCTAGCCGCCAAGAACTTCCTGAAGCTCTGCAAGACCAAGTATTTCAACAACGTGCTCTTCTTCAACGTGCAGGAGAACTTCATGGTGCAGTCCGGCGACCCCACGGGCACGGGCCGCGGCGGCAAGTCGCTCTACGGCCAGCTCTACGGCGCGCAGGCCAACTTCTTCGAGGACGAGATCCGCCCGCATCTCAAGCACAACAAGAAAGGACTGGTATGTGTATATATGTGTGTGTGTGTGGGCATGTGTGCGTATGTGCGCCCGCGTCTATGTCTGCTGCTGTTCTTGTATGCAGCTCTGCCTAACCGTCTCTATCTGTGCATGTGTGTGCGATTGATCGCCTAACGATTATTAGGTCGGCATGGCGAACTCGGGACCGAACACGAACGTGTCGCAGTTTTACATCACGACGCGCGGCGAGGACCTTGAGTACCTGGACGGCAAGCACACGATCTTCGGCGAAGTCGCCGAGGGCCTGGACGTGCTTGACAAGATCAACGAGCTCTACGTGGACAAGGACAACCGACCGTACCAGGACGTGCGCATCAAGCACACGTACGTGCTGGACGACCCGTTCCCGGACCCAGAGCTGCTGGTCGTGCCGCCCGAGTCCCCAAAGCGAGAGCGTCCCGAGGAAGAGACAGTGGATGTGCGCCTCGCAGCGGACGAGAAGCTCGACGACGACATGGAGGGCCGCACGGAGGAAGAGATCGAGAAGTCGCTGCGCGAGAAAGAGGCTAAGTCGCGCGCGGTCGTGCTCGAGATGATCGGCGACCTCCCTGACGCGGACGTGAAGCCGCCCGAGGAAGTGCTCTTTGTGTGCAAGCTGAACCCGGTGACCGAGAGCAGCGACCTGGACATGGCGTTCTGCCGCTTTGGCCCGTGCAAAAGCGAGGTGATCCGCGATTTCAAGACGGGCGACTCGCTCTGCTTTGCGTTCGTCGAGTTCACGGACCCAAAGCACTGCGAAGAGGCGTATTTCAAAATGAACAATGTGCTCATAGACGACCGGCGCATCAAAGTGGACTTCAGTCAGTCGGTGTCGAAAATGTGGAATAAGTTTGCGCGTCGCGGACCGTGGGACAAGAACAGCAAAGACGACAACGATCCGTACGCGAAGAAGCATAATGGTGGTGGTAGTAGCAAGAAGAGCAAGTTCTTTAGCAATGGCAACGGTGGTGGACGCCGTGACCTTGGCGGCAACTTGCACTTGAAGCCCCAGAAGCGAGCGGCTGCCGACGAATTTGATCTGGTGGATGAAGACGAAGGCGAAAGCAGGGATTCTCATCGAATAGCGGCTCGTCGAGACCGAGATGACGGACGACACCGTCGTGACGATAGGAGACGATCTCCTCATCGCGAGGACCGAAGCAAGCGAGACCGGGAGAGTCACAGAAGCGTAAGCCGCGATCGCGACAGCAAGAGAAAGAGCAAGAGAAGATCGCGCAGCCCCAGTGTTGAGCGAAGCAGCGCCAGGTCCCGCGAGCGTGAAGCGCGGCCGAGTCACCGTGACCGCGACCAGGAACATCGTCGCGCTCGCAGCCGCAGTCGTGAGAGACGCGACGACAGAGAAATCAGTCGCCGCGACTCGAAGCGCAGCCGAAGCCGTCGCCGTGAGAGAGACAGCGGGAGCTCGAAGCGTAGATAAAGAAAGAAACATTGGTTGAGGTTAACGACATACTACGCAGAAAGAGGTATGGAATCTAGTGATGCAAACTCTAATCTGATTTTGTCTTACCAATTCATGGTGACGATGCATGGTCAAGCAAGCTCAAGGGCCCTCTCAGCGTCTGCTTCTCTCTCTTCCTCTCCAGCGAAGCGTGGAATCGATCGATGAAAAAATTATCATCGCGGATCGCGTTCAGTGGCTCGACGCGCAGCAAGTGGGCGTCTTTCGTGACTGTGAAGAAGTCCAAAGGCGACCCGTCCCGCGCGTCTCTCGCGTCCACGATGTGCGGCTCGTGCGGGAGGATGTTGTCGTCAAAGAACATCACGTGCGTGTTGTTCGAGGCTTCGTCGTCGGGGTCCAGCGTCATGAGCTTGCCGGCGCACGCGTCTTCGCACTTGCGGAACCAAAACGGGTAGAAGTCGCGGATCGCGAGCGTCGCCTGCTCCGCGCGCCACTTGCTGGTGAGGAAGTCGTGGATCGCAGGGATGCCAGCAACCACCTGAAGCTTTTGAGCCTGTAAGGCATCGTAGAACGACAGGTCCTGAGGTTTATGGTCGGCGTGAGGCTGCTCGAACGTCCCCATCACGAGCGCTGTGAGCTCGTCCGACCGGAAAAACGTGCCGAATCGATGCGCTTCTTCTCTATCCGTTTCTCGTGGAGCCAAATGGATGCGGCGATCTACGCCGCCGTCGCTCCCGTCCATCAAGAGCCGCCTCTTGCTGCTGGTCTCTGAGCCATCACCCAATGGGAAATACGGGTGCGAACCTTCGCAAAAGCAGTTAAACTCCTGCGCGACGCGCTCCAGGTCGTCTCCGTACGTGCGGAAGATCAGGTTGAACTTGGTGCCGCGCGCGTGCAGGTGTTGCATAAAGCGGAAGAACGCCGGCAAGATGAAAAAGTACTGCGAATCGTCCAGTCCCAACGCCTGTCTTCTCGCATGCACGTCCTCCACGTCAAGCGGCAACTTGAGCTTCTCGAGCAGCGTATTGTGCTCAGGCGCGAGCTTCTCGCCCGCGTGTCCAGGTTTCGTGAAGTCCTGACGCAACACTTTGCGCAGCTTCTTGTTGCGCTTCGCTACCGCGGGGTCCGCCGACATGGGGTACTATAACAACAAACCAACAAATGCGTTTCCGCAATGCGTAAAGCGTTAGTGTTTGCCTATTTATCATCGGGTGGAGTTGCAACCAACCCATTCGTGCCCATACATGTGCTCGAAGAAACCTGCCATAGCTCACTTGGCCGCCCTCGTCTCCCACAATTGCGGCAGCGATCTCGCCATCATCCGCTGCGAGTACGCTGTTTCCATTCCACACCCACGTCTTCTCGCCACTGACAGTGTCGTCGACGACATCGCCGTACGCGCGCTCCGTGAGCAGGTCGTTCAGGATGTGCTGGAGGTCTTTGCCCTGCATGGGGTCGTGCATGATCACCGTCTGCGAGAGAGGGGTAAAGAGAGAGAGAGTGATCAGCATAGAAGGCCATATGCGTGTGTGAAGTGATCGAATCTGTACAGCGATGCCAAGTGTCGGAGCACTACTCACTTTATTCACATCGAAATAGAGGATCACGTGCGGCTCATCCTGCTGGGCGGCGTCGTCGTCTGCCATTATTGCGCGCCTTCAAGCAGTTGCGTCACTGACTGACTGTTGCAACCAACAACGTGCGAAGCTGCAAGTTTCTCCGCAATAGACCCTCATGGAGTACAATTATTATGCCTTCCAAAAAAGGTATCTACTCTATTCAAGACACAACTCTGTGTGTCTTGTATAGAGTAGATACCTGCTTTCAACACTTCCCCAAATTGAACTGACTTGTAAAGGCAGCAAGCATGGGGATGCTGGCGCGCAACAACCTCACGCCCGCATTCCTGGAGCTCAGTGCGACGCTGCAGGCGGCGTCCGGCGGCAGTAAGCGCGCGAAGGACAAGCGACCGACACACAGCGTCCATGGGAGTCCGAACGCGTTCAGTGTCGAGTCGGCAGAGCTGGTGCGTCGTGCTCTTTCCCATGAATGGGAGAATGTGAAGAGCAGAGGATGATTTGACTGGCTGTGTGTGTGTGCGTATACTGCAGACGAAGAGCCTGGTCGCGATGGAGGAGCTGCTGCGGAGAATCCAGGCCAGGTACCTGCGCCCCAAGCGCTTTATCCGCGTCAAAGGCGCCAAGATGAGCGAGCAGGAGAAGGATGAGTTCGACTCGGTGAGCGCCTGTTCTGCGCCTCGAGTTGTATGGGATGCATTGTTGCTCAGGCTCGCTGTGACCAATGCACAATGTGTGGCTGTATAGGACTTTACGGAGCTCGTGAAGAACTGCAGCGCCAAGATCGACGCGCTCAATGACATCGTCTCAATCAGCCGTGAGTTTGCCTTGGGTTTATTGTCACTTGATTGAGACCCTCAGCCTTATCCTAACTATTGATCTTTGTAGGCGCTCCTGTGTCGCAGGTGGAGCATCAAAAAGAGGTTGTGACGTACCTGCTGGAGGTGGGTGCTTTCTTTCTTTTGCTCTGCATAAGCTTGGTCCAGTTGCTGATCACAGGATACGTTGTATGGGCAGCGACTGAAAAACATCGCAAACGCGACCAAGCGCATGCAGAAGCAACGATACGACCAGCCCTTTCTGCTTTCGTCTCGGTAGGTGTGGTGTTACCGAACATACCAACAGGACAGGCAGCATCAGACCGCTCCAAATTCAGTATCTGATAACCATTTTTGCTGCGTTTGTTGCTTAATTTCTTGCACAATAGGTTGCTTCCTGAAGAAGTGCGGTCAGAGCTGCCAGCACTGGAGGACAAACTCCCGAAGCTAGTGGTCGACCCCAAGAAGCTTGAAGCCAACAGCAGCAAAAACAAGCAGACTGTCAAGAAAAACGAGACTCCTGACACTCAACCTGAAGAACATCACGCCATCTCTCCGCCGCATGAACCAGCGGAGACTGCTTCTCCACAATCTCGATTAAAGCCGAAGCCAGTCATCCAGGTAGTTTGCACCAATGTTAATTGTTGCTCTCGAACCAATTTTCTGGCGCTTGAGAGAGACTCGACTAACAATGGCATTCTGGTTGTTTGCTGATTTTTCTTCAGCGTACCCCAGTGTTTGCGTCCGCTCAGGATGACGAGATCGAGTTTTCCGAGGACCAGGAGCGCCGCTTTCGCGCCGAGAACGTCATGCTGCACCGTCACTTTCAAGAAAATCTGGAGGACGCCAAGAGCATGGAGTCCAAGATGACGGAGATCTCGAGTCTGATGAGCCAGTTCGCGGACAAGATCATGGAACAACAGACGGATATTGAGATGATCCACACGCACGCTACCGAGACCAAAGCCAACGTTACGCAGGTATGAGGATGATTTGCTTCCAACTACTCTGTGTGTGTATGAATGTGCGGTGGCTGGGATATTAACACAAAGCAATATGTCGTCTTGTACCCAACAGAGCAACCGGATCCTCGAGCAAGCGCAGAACATCGGCAGTGGCTACGGCTTCATGATCTTCTGCTTTTACCTTGGTTTCTCGATCCTGCTGCACATGCTCCACTATTTTAACAACTAAACATGCGTCTTCGTGTTGTGTAAGCTCATAAAAGTCAAAGCCAAAACTAAGGCAAGTAGCCACTGTGCCCCCATATTCAGCAAACCCTGTGACGAGCGAGGCTTGGATTACTTGGTTACTAACCA
Organism: Globisporangium cylindrosporum; assembly: GCA_038050675.1. NCBI lineage: Eukaryota > Oomycota > Peronosporomycetes > Pythiales > Pythiaceae > Globisporangium > Globisporangium cylindrosporum. Next base: position 7,752 of record JALBZD010000228.1, on the reverse strand, counting down.
ATTCACTACAGCGTGTCGACAGCTTCTTTGTTCAGTCCTTCATAGCACGTGAGCCCGTCGGCGTTCACAATGTCATCGCGCGCTCCCTTCTCCATCAAGTAGTCCATGAGATCGTGGAAGCCGTACTCGTGGCAGTAGTGGAGCACCGTCTGGCCATTGAGCTGCAAGAAGAAGAAGAGCGAACAGAACAACAACAAGGTCACTCAACCTGGTACCTGGCGGTGCTAGCAGCATCGGGCGAAGACAGAGCAAGGGGGTACGCACGTTCTGGGTGTTAATGTCGGCGCCGCGACGCATGCAGAGCTTGGCGATGCGCTTGTTGTTGTTCTGACACGCGACCGAGAGCAGCGTGTTGCCCATCGCGTCCTTGGCATCGATGTGGAGCGTCCAGTCGGGATTGTTGAGGCTCTATTGTGCAGATCCCCCACAAACCAAGACAACCAATAAGTTTATTAGCACGAGATGAACCAGAAAGGAGCTGCTCACAAGAATTTTGTTGCGTACCAGCTCGACGTCATCGTATTTGCCGTGGCGACAGTGGCTGAAGATCTCTTCGAGCTGCTGCGCCTCTTTCATCGCCTGTGTCACCTTCTCGCGCTGCTCCACGTGGACCCCAACATTCTTGACGCCAGCACCAGGACCGGCAGTGCTGTTCACTTGGCTCGCGAGCTCCGGTCGCTGCACGAGGTCACTGATGAACTGCGTGCCAAAGACCGCCCGTCCAGCTGACCAGGGTGAGTACTGCAGGGGGAGCCACTCTTCCAGTGCCGCTCGAGGTCTCACGAGCCCCACACTTCGCGGTTCGTTCTGTCAGGTATTGGGGGTGAGCATGTGAGCTGCAACAAGTTCAATATGGAGCTGGCCAAGGTTATTCGTACCGTGTTCTTGATCACAGGCAAATAGTTCGCCTGCATCTTGCAGGTTTTCGTACTGGTCACGGCTTCGACAAAGTCCTTCGGTAGATATGCCACGCGCTGGTGAAGCGCGCCTGCAAACCCAGGCACCGCTGTTTGGCTCTCCCCCGATGCGTCAACGGGCTTGTGGATCCAGGATTTGCCCTCTCCAGGTGGAACGTGGGTCTGGTATCCAGGCTTCTTCTCCAAGATACCGGGCCTCGGTATCCGGCCATGTTCAAGCGAGTCATCACCTCCACCATTGAACTCCTGCTCGTCTGGGGGTAGGGAGATGTCCACCGTCGTAGCTGTTGAGACCGTGCTCCTCGCCGAGAACGATCCGCCCGAATCCGAGCTCTCGTAGGATCGCGAAGTGGACATGTCGTCATTGTCTTCATCGCCTTCGTCATGCTGTCCTAGGTCCAGCAGACCTCCGTTAGCGTTGGTGTCGTTGTTGGTACTGAAGCCTCGTGTGTTCCGCATGCCTCTTGATCGGTCGGTAGTTCGTGACGATGCCAGACGCGCACTAGGTACCTGGAAACCCTGCTGTTGCTGAGCGCGCAGACCGAGCCCCATGCCTAAGCCGATGCCCAGCTGAAGCATATTCACTGCGCCACCGCCACCAGCACCACCAATCCCGTTGCCACCCTGTCCGAGCGCCTGGGTGATCGAGTCGATGAGCTGCTTGGTGTTGAGGTCTAAAGCGGACGACTCAGCAATTCCCATAGAACTGCTGCTGCTATTGCTCTTGCTGTTGTGTTGAGCGCCTTGGGCTTGGTTCGTGCTGCTTCCGCCAGATTGCTGCTGCTGTTTGACTAGAGAGTGTGAGCGTGAGTCACCACCACTTGGTCTGGTCTCGCCCTTCTTGAATGCCAACTGTGGCACCTGAATGCGTGCCAACTCTTTTCTACTACCAGCAGGAGCTCCTGATGACAACCTACGACTTTCGCCTCCGCTCCCAGTGCGCTCCGAGAGATCGATCACAATGTCGTGCTTCTTGGCGCTCGCAGTCACATGCCGCATTCTCTTGTCCTTCTCCTCGGGCGCCTCCATGCTCTTGGTCATGTATTTGCGCACGATCTGCTGCGGGTACAGTCCGCTCTCTTTCCCAGTCTCGCCAGCTAATTCCAAGCCAGCGCCAACGCCCAGCGTCGCGACTTCACCTTCACCATCGGCGACAACACCGTCGATGTCGCCATCTTTGCCGCGATACCTCTCCACTGGGACGATGGGACGCGTCCAGAACGTCTCGCCGCTCTGCTTGTCGTACCAGTACGCGACGCCGTCGTCCGTGACAAACTCCTCGAACGAGTTGCTCTGCATGAACGCCCAACTCCGGTAGATCACGCTCGTGCACACGCCCAGTGCGCCGTTCGGGTCCGAGTTTTTCATGAACTCGCCCGGTTGCTGAGCGCCCAACGTCGTGAACACCTGCGGCTGGTTGCGACTCGACTGGCCGATCCAGAGCAGGTGGATGAACTCGATCGGCGTGTTCTCCTTGGTCGTCGGGATACAAAACGGGTAGAACCGGTCGACTTTGGTCGTCAGCGTCGTGTTCATCGACGTGCTATTGGGTGACAGGATCTCGCTATTCGGCTGCACGAGCACGCTCTCCACATCGTCGGGTACCTGGAAGGCGTCGACGAGCCAGAACGTGCGGAACCCGTTGGCGAGCTCTTCGCCGGTCTGCTCAGGACGGTTGGCTGGGAACCGCCTGTTCTCAATAGCGAGTACCTCGGTCTCAAACTCGTAAGCCTTGGTCGCGAGGATGATGCACGGCGGTCTTCGCACGTTGAGCGCGTGCTCGAGCGAGCGAAATACGTAGATCGGGTCAGAAGCGAGGATCGCTTGGCACGTGTAGAGCGCGTCGTGGTCCTTGATGAGCGCCGGCGCGATCGCGCGTCTATCGAATACGATGAAGTTGCCAAACTGCGCCGGGATGTACGTGGTCACGAGCATGTGGATGAGCAGCTCTGCCGAAAGTCCGCCCACTGCGACGTTACCCTGCGTGGGTTTGCGTCCGAACGTCGCAAACATGACCGTGAGCGGCGTCACGTGCTTGGTGCGCCGCGCGTCGTTGAAACCTGGTGGTGGGCTGCACGCGTTGATCTGGAGCACGGCTTTGTTCAGCGACGCCTCGCTTATCCGCGCACACAGCCTCTCGAGCCAGCTCGCAATGTGGCCGCAGTCGATGTGGACATTCGGCACAGGCAGTGGGATATCTTCGAGGAAGCTCGGGCTCGGCATGGGCACACAGCGCCTCGGCGGGAGCTCGTACACCCGGGGCTTGTAGAGCTCCACGGGTTTCGTGAATTCGGTCTTCAGGATCCAGTTGCGCAGCTGGGGGTTTGCGGGGTGGATCATGATCACATCGGGGATATGAGTCGCCTGACCCGAGATGTTCTTCAGCGTGACCGGGGCCTTGGGGTGGAACTCGCGCACCGAGTCCGAGTAGCTCGTGCACCAGCGGTTGTTCTGGATCGTGTTCTTAAGTTTGAGTAGTCCAGGGGTCTTTGAGTCGGCCTTGGGTACTCGTCCCGCGCGCAGCTGCTCCATGAACGACCGGAACCACGCGCGCGTGTGCAGCTTGCGGCGCATGGTCTTGTTCCAGTTCAAAAGGAGCTGCTCGACCATGCGGTAGATCGGGTGTTTGCACTCGACCACGGTCACGTACTGCTTGAGCTTCTTGTCATATCTTAAAGACGCGTTCTGCTTCATAAACATTTCCTGGATCTCCTCGGCGCGGTACTTGCGCCGCAGCTGGTCCAGGTTCCAGTTCGCGCACATGAGCGCGCTCTCCGAGGCCTTGACCTTACGGCTCTCGTTCGGGTCGCGGTGGATCTCGCAGTACCGGCCGTTGCTCGAGCTCCAGCAGTTGAAGCAGACCGCCGAGGTCGAGGCTTTCTTGCCGGGGTCTCCTACGGTAGTGTCGCCATCATCATCATCGTTGTTCGTAGCAGTAGGCTGTCGCCTCTGGGGCTTCTTGCCTGGGTGGTCTTCAATATGGAAACCTGGGTCGACCAGGTCTCGAACCCGCGGTGGACTCGTCAGTGGGTTTACTGTTGTATGCTGCTGCTGTTGTTGGGATCCAAATCCTCTCCGAGAGGGCTTGGAGGAGGTCTTTGTGACTGACTTGGGCGAGTTCACACTGCTAACACTGTTGGGCTGCCGCTTGTCATCCGTGAGCATGGCGACGAACATCGGAGCGTCGCGTTTCCCAAGCACGATCTCTCGACTTCCGACCCCAGTCTTCTTATTGGTGCTACAAGGACCACTACGCTGGTTGCCTTGGTGCTGGTGATCCACCCAGTCTTCTGTCCTGTCATGCTGTTGTTTTCGAGCTCTGACGGGTTTCTTTCTCAATACAACGTTCGAGGCGATCAAGGTGGAGATCGAGTCGAATTTCGAGACGTAGAGCGCGTTGCGAATCGTGTCACGCAGCTTGCTGTTGCGCGAGCCGTCGGCCAGGAAGAGTGAGTCGTTCACCTGCCAGTCACCGTTATCCGGGTCTCCATCGTCATCACCTTGATCTTCATCACAGCCTTCGCTCCGCTTGTCCAAAGTCGAGGAGCGTCGACGAAAGTTGCTCTCGTCGTAACAAGACTCGGTATCACCGTCTTCATCGTCATCGTCGCCTAGGCGAGTACGCTGACTGGCGCAGAGACTCTCGTCCGAGCCGCCCATGACCGAGTCGCACTCCCAGGGATTCGGCACTGACGTGATGTACTGAGGCTGCTGTTGGCTGTGGACCAGCACGGGGAGACTCTCAGTAGTCTTATTTGGCGCCATTGAAGCCTTTTTCACAGAGTTGTTGTTGTTGTTGCCACTATTTGGTCGACTCTGGTGGTGGAGCTGCTCGCTTGCATTCGAGCGAGCTGAAGAACAGTCGCTGGACGTCGTGGGCGAGAGTAGCGGTAACATGTCAAGGCCATTCCCAGTAGCTGACGAAGAGCGCCGCAGAGTCGATCGGAAGCTCCCATCACCGGTACCTTTGGTCAAGGGAAGCTCAGGGAGCGAGCCTGAGGTCCCAAGCCCTCCACCGCCTATTGCTGTCGAGACCGCTGAGGCTGGGACTGAGAAGGGGACAAAGCTCGGTGGCGGCTCCCACTGACTCTGGCCCGTGCGGGCGTTGTAGTACCAGACCTCGCCGCGCTCCACGTCACGCACCTCGTGCCACTGGTCTACCGAGACTATGACTGCTTGAGACTTGGCCTGTTGGTAGTGCTTCCTGGCCAGATAGCCTCGCGACCGTGCTTGGATCTACAAACAACAGCAGCCCACAGTGTCATTAAGCGAGTAGTCTAGGAAGCATACTAGCTAAGTATGCAGCAACGTACCTTGATGGTGCTCGTCTCGAGGCGACTCTGCAGCTTGTTGAGCTGGTGATGCTCGATCTCTTGGTGCCTGCGCTCATTTCGCAGCTGCTCGTTGCGGTCGATACTCTTCAATCGAAGCTGCTCGTTCGTAAAATCCCGGAGCTGCTTGTCCATCGCTTTCTTGGACGGCGACGTGTCCGGATAGAATGTGTCACTCGCCCTGCGGACGCGGGATTCCTCGGTGTTGAACGCGAATGGGTCCATGGTGCTGCCAGCGCCACCATCAGTGGGTTGAGCCATTGATGGAGACGCTAATGAGGCAGTAGTTTGACTAGGATTTGAACCAGAGCCTGTGGTCTTGGCCTCTGCTATTGGAAGTTGGTTGCTCTCATCATCATCGTCGTCGTCATCGAGTACTTCAATCGTCATGCGCGCCTTACTGGGAGTAGTACCATTAGCACCATTAGAGCCAATGGAGCTCTTGGATTGCTGTTGTCGTGTGGCGTTCGGGCTCTTGAGAACGCTCTTGGCCGGGGTCTTGACGAGCCGCAGGAGCTCCGCGGTCTCCTCATGAAGCTGCAGCAAACTCTCGTCCCCACTGAAGACGCTCTTGATGTCATTACCATCCTTATCGCTTCTGCTGTTTCGCTTTAGCGTGCTGGAGCTCTTGGTAGGCGTGCTCTTCTGTTTGCTTTTTGCGTCGTCAGCGGTGGCAGCAACCTTGGATCGCTTGAATAATAACGGCATTTGGGATTCCTTTGTTGTATGGATGAACGACCGGGAACGCGTTGATGGAGACGCTAGAGCTCTACACGCGGCTTCCGTGGCGCGTGCTCATGTTGACGCGCCTTTCATACTTGCCAGTTGGCGCTGCTTACTCGTCTTCTGCTATTGAATATCGCATATTGCTACCACCTGGAGAGAACTAACTTAATGTGGTCGCTAGCACCGGTTTTCCAAATTCCCATCTATTTTGAACACCCCACATGCGGCTTTCTTTCGATCGTAACGGCAGAGGAGAATTTTGTGCTGGCGTTCGAAGCTGGAAGCGCCTTATCCCTTGTCTTTCACTTTGCTTGAGCCATGAACGCTCTCGAAGCTTGACAATGGATGCCGTATGGAGTACCGGTAGAATAGAACACTACGTCGATGGAGACAGGAGGTTTGTGCTGAAAACCGAAGTAAGCTAGCGCACTGTCATCGTAGTTCCGGCACGAAAGCAACCTCTAGTCGAGCTTAGCGCCTCCAGGTCGCGCATACTTGTAAGGTTTCTCTCATGCAACACGCTCAGACGTTGTGCGCCAGGTATATGGTGTGATGCTGAATAGGGTCCTCTTGGGCAGTTTCGCACTGCCTATCATGAACCCAAGCTGCTGCTGACGCACCTGATCCAAGCGACAGGCTCGGCAAACCTGCTTGGACTGCAGCAGACACGAGATCGCGGATCACGAGCATTCTTGGAAGAAAAGACTCGGCGTTGGTACAAGTCTCCAACCCACAGGGAGCTCGGAGCAGCAGCCACTCGCAACAGCGAAAATCAGGGTGGCTGTGATCAACACGTCCAGAAAGCTCGCGCATAACGCATGATTACTTGTCCCCCTTGTAGATCGCACGGAACTTTCTAGCACAGCATCCAGAGTCGAGCTCTGCTACTGTACTCATGGTTAAATCGCTGGCGTAAAAAGAGCTCGTCACCGCTGGGGCTGTCTGTAGTCGGCCAAAGTCATTGGAAAAGTACCTTGAAATCGCTGTCGCTTGAAAGCAGCGTCATCGATGGATGGCAGCCACCACACGGTCGAAGACGCGCGCGGCAGCCGTTCTGTGGGGGTGAGGCAATTGGGGGTCGACAAGCGATGAGGAATTCACTATCGATTGGGATCGTTGCTTCGTGGCAAATCTGTATCTTGGAGCGCGCATTCAGGCAGACAGATCCTCACTTGTTCGTTCGGTCAGTCGAGCGCAGAGGATGGAGAGATGACCTTCGGCTGTCCATTGTGGCGGGACAGAGAGTCCTGCAGCACCAAATGACGAGCTTCGAGCGCCTGTGGCCTTCAAGGATCCACACGCTCTCTCGAGCTGTCGCGCGTTGTTGTCGGGGTCAACACCAACAACTCCCCTTGCTGAACACACCTGACCTTACGCGTTTGATCTCCAGAGGCTGTTGACCTGGGAGCACGGCTGTCCTCCAGGACTGGAGCCAGTCCTCAAAGGGGTTAACCCAGCTCTTCCCGCTGATCATTTGCTCGGGTCGACTGAACGAAGTGGATGGTTGGCAAGGACGAACGCCTGCCAGTATATACGGCATGACTCCCGTGCGCAAGAGCTTCATCCTTCCCGAGCCGCCGTTGACTGCCTCTTGCATCGCATGGTACAGTATCGCACTCCTTCTTCTACACTCAGCAGCAGAGCGTCGTGCTCGCGGCTTCCGGTGCATGCGCAGCACAGACAGCGCGCGATCGCACCATCACCACTTGTTTGCTTTAGTGTCGTTGTCGAGTCCAACGCGCCTCCAGAAGATTGACGCCTGGTGACTGCTCTGATTA